>JASDQU010736778.1:94779-143916 GCA_032191745.1 Picea mariana | reverse complement strand
TAACCCTCAAGAAGAGAGACTGCCCTAGACCACTCCCCATGTTAACCACAATGGGAAGTCGTTGTCTATGATACATCAGCAATCTGGACCATTTCCCATGTTAACCACAATGAGAAATCGATGTCCGTCAGAAATCTCAATCCACTTTCCGAACAGGAAAGCATCTGTCCAAGATGGACTATTTTTCAATCTTGAAAATGAATGTCTTCAATAATATTTTCAGTGCTCCCTCCCAACCTTGGAGTCATCTCTTCCTTTTTCAATAAGGAAGTTGTTTCCATGAGCTCCAGCTTGAGTACGCAAACTCTTTCATCTTGGATAGAAGCTTTACCAAAATGTTTGCTTATCTGCTCATCTGTGGAGATATGTATTAGAGAACCACTTTCTCCTTTCTGGACTTCATCACAGATAATGTAATGCTTGATTTCAAATGTACTTTAGTCTGGAACACTGTGAAGGCTTTATGTAGCTCTGAGCAATAGAGTATATCATAGTTGGAAAACTAGAACATATCCATGTGGCACTTCTTCTGTCATCATGAGATCTGATCTATGGAGTAATCATCTTGATGTTATAGGAAATCTTCACCACGCTTCTGCTATGCACTGGAGGTTCTCCACCAAGTTATCTTCTTCTATCTGCATTCAAGGGTCTCTTTCTGGTATGCCTCAAAGTCTTGAGATTGCTCTTCATATGCTCTTTATTCAATTTCTCTGGAGAACATTCTTTGTATTCATCTGATGTAGAACTCCAACTTATGGATGTTGCGGATGATATAATGACTCATGTAGAGATAAGTCTGGTTTACTGGAACAAGTAATCATCATAGTATTTTCCCTCCATCTGGGAGAACCTCTAGTTTTGGATCTCACAATGCTTTCATTCATAAGTCTTCCATACACTATTCTTCACCATGACTTTCAGTTCCTCTACTTGATTGCTTTTATTGAGTTTACATCAGGCTGACAATCTTGTGATTCTTGATACAATGTCTGGTTGTTTTGGCTTCTCTTTCTTTCTTAGAATCTTCATGTGTTTCTTTAGTTCTCGAGTCCATGGAGTTTCTTATAGATTCCATGCCCTAAAGATTCCATCATAGGATCACGGATGTGGATGAACAACCAAGGATACTTTAAGGCTTCTCTTTGAAGAATATGTATTGTCTTTCATTGCTGCTATCATGGATATATACTTCATCATCTTCAATGGATCATAGGATTAGCTCCCTCCTAATCCTTGCTTCATGTATGAGTGCATATAATTGGCTCCCTCCATCTAACACAGTCCACGCTTCCATCTGCATCATTATTGTCTTCTGCAATATATAATTGGCTTTCTTGTCTAATAGAGTCCACGCTTCTGTCTTGTTGTCTTCTACAAAAACGTCATAAGTCTTTTTCCAATTTCTTCTCGATTGGTGACTTCTTTCTATCTTTGCTTCTTCTAAGTCTCTTCATGATTGATTCATCTTATCTTGCAATAGCTTCCACATGGTTTGTATTTCATCCTTTCATGTGTATTATCTAATGATATCCATTCTTATCTTGTTGTTCTTCCATAGTTATAGTTCTTCTTGGAACACATTATCTTCCAAGAGATAGATATACAAGATATGTACAGAGACGATGCAAACAAAATATGTACAAGAAATAATAAGATTTTTGTTACCTTTAGAAGAAGAAGTCTCTTCCATCCTGCTTAGTCTTCTTTGTAGGTTCCTTTTTCTTTGGCAATTGATGCTTCGTGTTTCTCCTTCCTTTTCGTTAGCTCGGGACAATGACTCTTGTAGTGACCATACTTTCGACAGTTGAAGCATTGTACTTCTCAAATGTCGTTCTCTTGATTTGGCTTCCTCCTTGAACCAAACTTCCTTTTGTTCCTGAAGTTCTTGAATCTTGTTGTGAAGGCTTGATCATTATACTTCTTTTCGGGTTTCTCTTTTTCACTGATCCTTGATTCTTCTTGACCACAACAAGTCCAAAGTTCTTCAAATGTCGGATACTCCTTTCTTGTGTTCATGCTTGCGGTAAATGCATCCCACGTCTTGGGAAGACCATTGAGTACTATGTTTACCAACTCCTTCTCTGAGATGATCTCTTCAATAGCTTGTAGTTGATATCTTAACTGAGAGATTCTCACAAAGTATGATGTTATGCTGTTGTCGTCATTCACCTTCATGTCACGGAGCTCATTCTTCAGACTCATTACTTGTCCAATGTTTCTAACTGAGAAGAGATTTGTTAGGGCATCGTACATCTTCTTCGATGAGTCAAGATGGGAGATGTAGGGTATCAAGTGTTCTTTTATAGATTCCACTATGATACTCATAGCATTGATATCACTGTCTTTGAACTTCTCCATAGTTGTTACATTCTGCGGTTCCTTCTCTTTTCCTTCTTCAAACTCTGGCTTCACGATCTTTCCTTTCACGATATCCAACACTTTATTCTTGGAAAGGATAATGTCAATCCTTGTCTTCCACGCTCTGAAGTTAGAGGCTCCATCTAACTTGTTCTCTGACTTCATAGAATAAGTCGTGGCTGCTTTGACTTGGTCAAACCCTAGATTTGATCATAAACTCAAACTTCACGTCTTGGCTTGCTGAGAGTATCAGGAGATGCACTAGGCTAGAGCACACTGATCTATCCGAAGATTAGGTCAATCTATTCACTTAAGGTGCCTCAACAAGAGGATTAGGGTTTCTGCAACTGCTCCTGCTAGTAACCCTAGCGGCAGTGTCTTGGAAGTTGCTTCTGTTAGTAACCCTAGCGGCAGTTCCTCAGCGAGCTCAATATCCAAGCGGCTATGTTTCCTTCCAACGTTTAGACTGAATGAAGGAGGTGTGGGCTCATAACCTATTAGAATATGAAAGATTGTGCTCGTTTTACCATTGACAATACCCTTGTCACCCAACCATACACCGAAGTCACCCTCCGAGCACCTTAACCTTCACAGAGAATCACTCCGAAAGCAAGCCCTAGGCTAGATAGCCAAACAAAGGGTAGCGCACCTTTCCCCAAGGATAGCGTATCACAAAGAGCTGATCAGATAGTCCAAACCCTAACCAAGAGATAGTCCAAGCGTAACTACTAGCTACAGCAACTGCAACAGCAGCTCTCCTCCAAACCTGCGCACAACACTGCAACTGCATTGAGCAGAACTAGCTCTCTGCAACTGTTGAGATGTTTCAAATGAGAGATTGGCGCCTTGTACTTATAGTGGTTCTAGCAGACTTACTAGGGCCAATTTCTCCTTCTGGGTACCTGTCTGTTTAGTATATATATTAATTCTTCTGGCCGACTTCTTCTCTCGGAGGCTAATAACCTAATACATATTATCTTCTTGAGCCGACAAGTCTTCTAGGGTTATTAGCCAACTCATTAGGGTTTCTCTTGCTTACCGGAGTCTTCTATTCTTGTCAGGTTCACACGTGGAGGTAAATACCTCCCGCAGCTACCATAATATCAACAACATGTCCCCTTTTCTTATTGAGAAGCCTTTTACTGCTTTCTCAGGAATCCCTCAGCGAAGCATCTTAAAGGTTTCATTTTGTCTTTTAACTCTTGCCAGCTACTTTTACCCTCTGGGCCTTTAGCCCCTTCTTCCCACAAGGCAAGGTACAACCCTTCCTAGCGTGGCAAACCCAATGCTCGAACCAAGGTAGGGGGAGATGAGAGGAATAATGATGGAAAGTGGTAAGTATGTAGGGAATGGGCGATGATCTTTCATAGACCCACCCAGTGGCAACTCATCCTAAAGGGGAACCAACTTACAAGGGCATTTTGTCCCCCTCCCAGGTATGAACAAGTTAAAGAGCATAATTTCCAAGAAAACTTTATGAAATGAAGGAGAGTTCAATGCAACATATTCAAGTGCTTCAAAAATTAGAGTAACACATACCATGATACCTGAACTTATTACCTCATGGATCAAGACTTACTTCTACTTCAGAACTAGGCTGGTGGGATGGATGTTGTTGTTGCTGATAGGTGGGATGCACTGAAGAAAAGATGGGCCCTCCAGGGCCATGGTCATGTCATCTGGCTCTCGGCACTCCATGTCTAGGACATGTGGGCCTCGAGACATGATCTCCTTCCCTAGGATAGGGGATAACATATCCTAAATCCAAAACCCTAGATCTCCAAAGTCTTCGATGGTTGAAATTATATCTCACGTTCACTTTATGATCTAATGGCTAGGATTTAACTCACTAATGCCAAATACTTAGGCATTTAGTTGAATTAAACTCACATTAAATACAAAAAGGCATTCACTTTAATAATCACTTTATCAAAGTGAATCTCCTATATCTTGAGAGGTATTAAGGACGACTTCCACATGTTCGACACAACCGATGTGGAAGTACCTATCCTATGCTACAAACATCAACAAAAGAATCAAAAATTACTAATGTGAATAGAGAAAGGACCGATCAACTAACTAAAAGATTAGAAGAGTTACTAGTAGAACCCCTAACTTATGAAAATTTGTGATTAAAGCCAAACTCATCATCCACAAATCACAAAAGAAATCAGGGTAGAACAAGTCAGCCCAATAAAATCAAAATCGAAATACCTAAAATTGATAACGAAGGAATGCCAAAAATATCACTAGCTTTAATCTCATGCACCCGACAAAATAAGCATGAAGATAAGGTGCCCTGAAAAAATATATTACTCGAAAATAATAGATACATGAATCGACTACAAAAGAAACTATTACTGGAACAGAACAAATACAAGAACCAACTACAAAAGAAACTATTACTGGGAAAGAACAAATACAAGAACCAACTACAAATATATTCCACCTCATCTAAGGAAGGTTTATAATACCTAGGACCAAGATGGGGGAATTACAACAAACATCTTGTAGCTCAAAGGAATCATAAAGAATAGAAATGTAACGATACTTGTAGATTTTGGCATTGCTCATAACTATATATACATCAATTTCACTAAGCAACTAAGCCTTTTTATATACCCCACCAAGGACCTCACAATTACAATCACTCATGGACAAACACAAGAGTAGGAAGATGTCATAAAATCTATGTTCAAATACAAGAATTGGATTGACAAACATGGTACTATACTCTACCACTCAATGAGATGGGTATCATAGGCACTAAACTTTTGATTCAGTTGGGCACTCATACCACCAACCATCAAGAACAATTCATGAAATTGAATTGGCAAGGACGCAACCATAAATTATATGGTGTTCAAAGCTCCACATCAAGGAAAGGGATTTACAACTAGTGAAAAAGGGGCAACAAATTTAGACGAACATCTGAAACAAAAAATATTTTACCAAGAAGCCTCAAGGGTTCACATTAAGCAACCAGGTCAAAAGACCAGAGAATATGATGCACACACTACAAAGAAACCTCACCAACACTCAAATCAAGAACCAAGTCAAACACCTACAACCAAATAAAAGTGATGCCACCAAGAAAACATGCTCAACTACAAAGAATCTTATTTATTATGCTTTCAAGACAAAGCATCTATTAAGGGGTTGGCAATGTAACAAACATAATAATAATAAATATAATAGCTAGGTTAATGAAACATCAAGGGTCACACACCATTCACCTAGTGACTAGTCAATATTTAATATACACCATCACAAGGGTCACAGTAAAAATCAATCAATCATTACTCACTATTTTACTAAGTCACTTGACACAAAGACATGGAACATAGAGCACACAAAAATACAAATGTCCTACATGGGACACGTCGACCCCAGAAACAAGACATGGAGGACACGTTTATATATATATATATATATATATATATATCCATTTTTTTTAGAAAATAGAACATTTACCAAACACTTGGAATCCCTTCAAATCTCAATTTCACCCTTCATCTACACAATGAAAGGATGTAAGAGCTCTTTCAATCCAACTGAAAGTGAGAAAATAACAATGAAAAATGTTTTTTGGAGTCAAATAGGTAGGACATGGTTGGGGCACGTGTCCCGTGTTCGGGACAAGTTCCAAACACATGTCCTAGTGTATCTGTGTCTGACACATGGGATATGGACATAGAGGCCCTAAGGGTTGTGTCTCGTTACAGAGTTATTTTATTATACACTTGAAAAAATATTTTGTCATCATAAACAAGAATTGTTTATTCCACATCTATAGCCTAGCCTTACAACTTCGAGAAGGCCTCAAAGATTCAATTAGACACCCATGCTGGAGGTCGAGGGAAGAGTCGCGTTTTCATATCTCTATGATCTAAAATACTCTAAAGATCTTGTGGTCACTTGTTATTCCGATTAGACAAAGCAACATGAAAGTATGAAGTGATCCTCCTAGTTGATACCTGGGGAGGGAGGTCATGCAAGAACTAAGACATGTGGCTAAGTATCTCCTTGATGAAGAGGGGGCTAGGAATCACTAATCGCAATGACTGAAAAAATTGTAGAGAGAGCTACTCAAGTCCCTATAAAGGAATAACCTCATCTAATCTCATAATCAATGGGGCACTTGAAAATGAGGTGCATGTCCAACTCTGATACTTATAAGTGGCACATTTGGTAGATCTTGTTTGGTTGTGAGTTATGGTGATCAGTCTCTACCCGTAGTCTCTAATAGCCCACCCAGAGATGAGCCAGAGGGATCCTAAGTGAGTGCATCTAGTGTCTCTATGTGTATTGAGCACATACAATAATGCCATGCTACAACTCCAAAAAGTGCTCAAGATAGAAAACTATCTTGTAGCCTAGGATATAAGGAAGTGAGGTCCAAGTAACCTGCATGTACAAACTATAAATGTCATCTATGATGTCTCGATTCAACACATGTTTAGTTGGTGATAAGTGCCTTAACACATCTAGATAACACCTTATGGGGGGAAGTTTCTTTGAGGAGGAGACCATCGACCGAAGAAGCTAAAAGACCTTTGAGTACCATCCTCGTGCACTACCAATGGGGCAATCTGGGGCAAGGGCCTCCAAGGAGCAGAGTGCTAGGTAGGGGTACCTTGCTTCGAGGAAAACTCCCCAAAGGTCCAAACTCTATGTAGGAAAGAGACCATACAAAATATGATCTCCTTGGCAGTGAATCGATTATGGCTTCGTAGTTGTATGCTTGACTTTGGGGAATCTGCTAACGTAATGACTTTGAAGGTCATGAAAGAGTTAGGGTTCGAAATCACAAGGCCTTATGGGAATGTTTGTGCAATTGATTCAAAGACTATTAAGATATGTGGCTTGATTAAGGATCTTGAAGTTCGACTTGTTGATTATCCTGACGTTGTTATTGGGATGGATGTTGTAGTCATTGATGTGCCCGATGCTTGGGGAATGCTTTTATCAAGAAAATGGGTTGCAACTTTAGGTGGGAACCTACAAATGGACTTCACTTTTACCACCATCCCAATAGAAAATGGGCATTACCGTTTATGCTACTTTATACAATCAACCAAGAGCCAAAAAACATACAGAGGATCATAATAATGACGATGCATGGAGTGATCATGAGTTTGGCATCCCTTTGAACCTGTATGAAGAAAACCATCAAGAACCCTTGAATCTTCCTATTGATCCTTACCTTTCTCAAGACTTGGATGAGTTTCCTTTTGGTCAAGAAGATGACATTAGTGATGTGATATGGCCTAAAAGTAAGGACTACAAAGAACAACTGGATAAATACAAAGATAAAGACTTGGGTTCTATTACAATTTTAAAACCAGGTAATGAAAAGAAATTGCATTTGTTTGAGGATGATCAATAGAACATTGCCTTAATGAGGTCCCACCCTCCTACTCTAGAACAAGAAAAAGACACTCAAGAAGGTGAAGTAATGGTTGATGCTAAAGTAAGAGAGGAATATTTTCAACAAGGAAGATTGGTACTTATGTGGGACAAGAAGAAGGGTAAGCCTAATATGCGCAAGGAATTTGATTGTTTATGGCAAGGCCCTTACAAGTTTGCGAAGAAGTCTGAGAATGATTCCTTTTATCTATCCGCGTCGGAGGGAAGGAGACTACAACTACCCATTAGTGGGTCCCTTCTCAACCCTTATTTTCCAGAAGGAACTTGACTTCTTAGGTTTAGGGTAGAGTAGGTTAGGGTAGGTCATGTTGAGTGCTTGTTTTATTACATTGTTTTCCTTCTATTGATGTTATTCATTGCTTTATCATGCATTTGTGTTAGCTTAGTATTTATATGTTCTATATCAAAAAATGATATAATGATGAAAGTGAAAAAAAATTACTTTCTCGCATGGTTTTATATTTTCATAAACCAAGGTGGATTACATCCCCCTAGCATTTTGTTACTAATGTTAGAATGTAGAAGGGATTTTAGAGTGATGCAGGATGAAGGTCCTGGAGCACCAAAGATGTTGAGGTTCTCATGCGCTCTACGTTGAGCACATGTCCCCATGTTTGAGCCAGATGTTATCCCCCTCTCATCTAGGGGAAACTAGAGGAGATCATGTTTCATGGCCCACAATGAAGACAATGATCCTAATGATGATGATGATCCGTATTCTCACAGGGCCTAGCCCATCATCCCTTCAGATGCCTACCTCCTCATCAACATAGCTCATCACACCCGATCAACATGGTTCATTGGAAGACGGTGATCCAACACATTATGAGGGACATTAGTCCTTGTTTCATATAAAGTGTCATATTTAATGCATCTGGCATGTGAGTGAGGATCATGGGTTGAAGTTGGATAATGGATCATAATCTCTAAAGTTATGCGTTTTTCCTTGTTTCACCTTGGTGGCCCGTCATTGGTGTCCTAGTCCCGTGTTGTCACTCTTTAGGAACATGGGTACTAATGGGAGGCTTTGATAAGGGTAACGTATTGTTTCCCCCCCACACTTAACATTTTCCATCATGGGGCCTTTCACGGTGTAATAAACCTCAATATGTTTGTTACATGTACACCAAAAAGGCCCGTGGTTCATCCGCCTATGAAAATAAGGGCTATAATGCTAAGGTTGATGCAATTGCTATAAAAATAAAGAAAGAATGTTATAAAAGAAAGAAAGAAATGTGGGATATTGAATGGCCAACTTTAAAAGCCAAAGGCCAGCTTGATCTTTGCGCCCCTAGTCCTAATGCATTGAATGCATGTAAACTAAAAGGGCTTAATCCCAGCAAGACAGAAAGAAAGAATAAAATGCTTGAAACCTGAAAAGGGGACTTGCAATGCATAAAATGAATATCAAAAGGCAAGAAAGGGGTTTGAAATACACACACTATCAAGGAAAGGGTATCTCAAGCAGCAAGCGCTCCCTCTACAAAGGCCCTCATGCAAATGGACCAAGCATGATACCTTGCATGTTAATCACACCATCACCATGAAGTCAACCAAACATATTTTCTTTCACCATACTTACACTTAGATAGGTTTCTTGGGAAATATCCCTCCACCTAGGTACGGGTGCACCAAATAGAGTCTTTTGATGGTCCTCCCATACCTAAACTTGCAAAATTGCATAAAGTCTTGAGCTAATGTGAATTTTGAAGGGGATATCCAATGTGAATTACTCATGTGGCTTCTGTATTAAATCATAGCCTATTTTATACGTTTTTAAGAACTCTTGTACCTTGTGATTGCTAGTCTTACTAAATTCTATGGCTTTGACTGACTTGGGTGCACTTGACATGGTCCTTCAAAGGACGTCCTCATGCTTTCACCCAGAACGTTATGCATTTTATATAAGACATGGCATGTCTGATGTATTGCGTTGGGTCACATGATGACTTGGCACATTCAAACATATCCTCTCACACCTCCCAGACCCTGAACAATGGACAAATGAGCTCTCATTTTGCAGATATGGACATATTGGTTGACAGAAAGGCAAGAAGCCCACATCTTGGGAATTGCACCCCGGAGCTTATTAGGCATTAGATGGAGGACATTGCACTGGGACATGATTGGACACCATTTAGAGAGATGATGGAATCTCTTTCCACCTTGGATGTTGGCCTTTTCACCTTGGACGTTGGGCACATTGATGATTATGTCATGCGCTAGGATACTTTGATGATGATGGGGCTTGCTTGCCATTGGGGCATTATTTGAAGTTTTGGGTCCTTGTTGTATGACATGACCATTGATAAGGAGGCGTGACTTCCACCTTGATTACACCACTTGACGATGAGACATGGCCTTTGGAGGCCTCCTACACCCTCTTAGAGCATGCATCACCCACACGTGTGACCTTGGAGGACATATTTTGGTGTATTAGCATGTTTATCTATTGTTTCGAGGCTATTTGAGGGGTCGACCTAGACCTATCTCACTTATATCATAGATTACTTACATTTTGAGGGGCTTTGGAGGGTTTTAGAACTAGGCTTTCCTCATATAAAGAGGCTAGTGCTACTCCTAAGCCAAATCACAACTCACCACTTGTGAGAACTACTACTACTTGTCTTCTCTCTTATCTTTTTCCCTATGGAGCTCTTGTGCACACATTTGGAGTGGTTTTGGTGACATAGATGATTTTAGGGGCTAAATTTTGCCAATGGGCTAATTTTCCATGGTTTTTCCCAAAAAAAGATTCTCCAATATCCAATTTTTCAAAAAATAATTTGCCCAAATTCCATAGAATAAAATTATTCTACCTTAAAAATCGCCAAAATGTTATAGAAACTATATAAAATCCTATTTTTACAAAATTATAGCAAAACATTTTACATTTTGCATATTAAGGACAGCCCATGTTTCTACATTTTAATATAAATTAACATCCTTAAAATTGTCCCTACTTCACAAACCAGGGTTTCCTCATGCATATAGAACTGAACTAGTAAGTGCTTTTCAAAGTTTGTGTTTATTCTTGGCATATTTTGGTGAATGTTATAATACCCCGTATTAATAACTAGTAATAATAATAATAAATATTTAAATAGTATAAAAATAGAAAGAAAACATATAATAAAACTAATTACTTTATTAATATAGAATAAAAGGGGAAAATAAGAAAAGGCTAAAATGACATGATTAATTATTGAATGACCAGTGTGACTTATGCATGAATGAGTAAGAAGAATTCTATATCATAAAGGAGGAGAAAGTTTGGGGATCTTTTGCTTGGGAAATTTGAGGAGAAGGCTTGGAAGCTGGCATAGGTAGTTGATTGAGGGCTCTCAATCGTGATGACTGAGGGGTTGCTTGGGAGGAGAGTCGTCCCCCACACTCTATTGCGGCATGTTGGATCAAAGCTTGGAGCGCAATGGTTCGACGTGTATAGCGATGTAAGTGAGTCGTTGTCTTCACCTCTCAGGTAAGTCTCTCACCACTCACTCATTCTTTTCAATTATGTAATCGGGATCATGTATTTCTACTTTGTTCAAGTCAATGGTCGCAAATTGCTATGTTTCTTTGTCTATTTAGAATAATTAGACTTTGGGCCATTACAAACAAACATAGCAATTTGCAACCATTAACTGAACAAAGTAGAAATAGATGGTCTTGATTACATAATTGACAAGGAGGAGCAAGTGGTGAGAGGCTTACCTGAGAGGTGAAGACATTGACTTACTTACATCACTATACACGTCGAACCATTGTGCTCCAAGCTTTCATCCAACATGTCGCAATAGAGTATGGGGGACAACTCTCGTCCCGACCAACCTCTCAGTCATCACGACTGAGAGCCCCCGAGCCCTCAATCAACTACCTATGCCAACTTCCAAGCCTTTTCCTCAAATTGCCCAAGCAAAAAAATCTCAAACTTTCTTCTCCTCCTTCATTATATAGAATTCTTCTTACCCATTCATGCAATCATTTACATACATAAGTCACACTTGTTATTAAATAATTAATCATTTCATTTTTAGACTTTTCTTAATTTAGCTTTCCTTAATATATCTTTTCTTATTTTCCCCTTTTATTCTATTAATAAAGTAAATTTTTTTATTATTTATTTTCTTTCTATTTTTATACTATTTGAATATTTATTTATTATTATTATTCCTTTTTATTATTATTACTAATTATTATTATTATTATTATTATTATCAATACAGGGCACTATGCTCTATTAGAAAGGTAATAGTTGCATGTTATCATTACTTTCCTTGAATAATTTTGAAATCCTAAGGAAGGATTAAGAGTGGTTATCCCCTTCCCTTGTTGCATCTACCTTAATTTTGTTGAAGCATATAAGGACAAGATTAGGGATTGTGAGAGGACATCTCCATAACCTTGTCTTTGAAGTTGAAACCCAGGGTTTATGAGAAGATAAACTTTTGGGTTTAACCTAATTCCATCCAATATCCTTGCTAGATACTAGAGAAAAAGTGGGACAACACCTATGTTTTATGAGAGGATAAACTTTAGGTTCTCTTCCTTTGAAGGTGTTGCATTGACTCCATATGCCCAAAGAAGGAAAACGACACTAGTCTTTAGCTCACAAGTGTGTGTTACAAAAGCCTAATAAACTCTCACTCTAAAAAAGTGACTTGTTAGTTAGATACCTCATCACATTTGCATGCATATTCGACCTCAATGATTTGCGTTTCAAGACAATCTCTTGCTGCTGTTATAAAAGTATGCTACAGCCATGAGGGCTTGATCATATTGCTGATAACTAATATATTTCATGCTCTCAACTTCATTCAACTATTGGTGGATAATTTGCAAGTGTTTCTACTGCTATTAGACATATTTTCATCCATTTATTTGCTGATTTAGAGCTGATATATTGCTGCTGTCATAAGACTGTTATATTTTGAAGTATACTAGTGTTTACTGCAAGTTTTATTACAACATTTCTTTCTTCTTGATAGCTAGTGCTCTGGGACTTGTTTGTCATCCCTTAGACTTGGTATTTGTCATTAAATACATTGGATCACTTCACACACACATATATGATCAAATACCTTGTTTAAACTCTCCTTGACTTGCCCTATTCCTAGACCTAGCCTATGTCTTTGAGTGACCAAGATAGGGGGGGGTCGTAGACTTGCCTTTAGCTTGCTATAGGATCCCTTGAGGTCACAAGGGAAGCATCCTTTGTGTTGGATCCATCTCCATCACTAAAACGAGGGAAGTACTTCCCTAGGTGACAATGGCAATTACTTCCAATTGTTACGCAAGTTTAGCATCTTGTGAAGGCTTTGCAAAAGTGCTAGATTCTATGATAACATGTCCAACCATTATAGCTCAATACTTGTTCAAATTGAAATTGCTTCCGTATTTGTGGATTAAGTGAATGATGTGTCTAGTCCAAGAGAGGGAAAAACCAAAGTAGACCACATGATTAAACAAATCAGCAATGTGTGAATCATGAGATCAGATGCCATGACTGTTGAGTATGTGTTATATTCGCGCAGTGGGGTTTGGGGGCAGCGGCCCCGAGAATTTTTTTTTCCTTCGGAAACGTGCCACATTTTTACGTCGTTTTTTGTGTCGCCTTGATTTTCGTATCCATTGTTGGGCGGTTTTTCAGCACATGGTTTTTTCCGATGGTTTTCTATTTCCAGTTAAAGAATTAGGGTCGTTGACTAATCTAGGTCATTGTTGTAGAAATTCCGAGGTACTATGAGGCTGCCATCTAGGTCTGTCTTTGACCTCAAGATGGCTCTAAGTTTCAATCTCTGTGACTGTCCTTTGCTGTTGTTTTAGGACAACAAACAGTCAAGTAGTTTTTGCTCACAGTTTTGATGGTTAAGTGTCCTTTTGAGGTGCCCTTGCATGTGTTTTATTTTTCCAATGTTAGCACATGCAATATACTCAAAACAAATAACACTACCTCTAGATCTTTACAACTCTAAATGCTGATTTACAATTCTAAGCATGCATGAAATGAACACAAGTATTTTTGGTCAACATGACCCTGGATAAAACCCCCCTAGGGAAAACCAGTTTGGAATGGAAGTATATATAAGTGGTGTCTAAAGCATGAGATACAACAAGTAATACAATGCAAAGGAACCTGTATACATAGCAAGCTCCTTTCGAGCATTGCCAAAGGATCCAAGGAGATATGTGCCCAAGCTTAGTGCGCCCTCTCCCTTTGTTGCTATATCCACTAAAGTGAAGCACCCTTGACCCTGGATGCTCTGAAGAAGAAACCCTTGCATCACAATGTGCTCTCGTATGTTGCCTCTCCACTAAAACAATTAGATCTGACTTCCTCCAAGTATAGATGCTCCCTGCTAGTTGTGCGCCCTCCTCCTCAAGTGTGCCCTCCTCCAAGAAAGAACAACCACCACAAATAAGTTGGGCCCTAAGCCTTCATGAGCCCTCCATGAAAGGATGCGCCCAAGCTCTCCTCTACCAATGCTTCCATTCTCATCCTCTTTCCCTTCTCCAAACTCTCTTGAAGAACATACAAGTGAATGAGCCTTTTCTTGCCCTATGCGCCCCTCTTAAGGAAACATAAGGAAACCTAAAAGTTGGGTGGATAAGATAATCTCATCCCATCTCTAATCAATGGTTGAGATCTCTCCAAAAGAATCTCAACTCAAAACCCACTTTGGCTTAGTTTCCTTATTTCTCTTTATGTCCTTCAATTCACCCAGAAAGTGAATTAATAGTCACTTTTGACTTGAGTGACATATTTCACTTTTGACTTAAATCTCCTAAGTCAAAGTGAAATTAGAATCATAAAGTAAAGTAATGAGGGTAATAGTCTCCCCCTTTGTGTTTAGAGACTCACAAACACAAGGGGGCCACTTTCCAAGGTACCCAAATCTCAACAATTGGGTTAGGGTTTTGGATGTCGTTGGCTCCTACATGTATATTGTATTGTAAACAATGTATCACTATGAAAGAATATAGAATATGCTTGTTTTCAAGGTTTGGGTTTCCAGGGGAAAAATCTTTGTGTAATGTGTGTATTTTCCATTGTATCTTTTATGTTCTTTTATTGAAAATGTGTTTGCAATAAAATATTGTAAAAGGTTAAAATCTACAATGATTGTCGAACTCAGCACAAAATCCTTCCACATCAACTACTCTATTGGTGCTCATAACCCTAACTACTCTCCTAATATCTCTTTCAAGGAAGAGATCGCATGAATGAGGGAAGGAAAGAATACGGGTGGGGGGCTATCCAAGAATGTCATAGAGGGAGTTTGTATGGGAGAACATGAACCAAGGGTCTAGCCTCTAGGTCTAGGAAAGGGCATGGTGTCTAGCGAAAAGAGTATGTCAAAAGGTTTTGGGGAAGTGGAGAAGGGTTGTGCAAAGTTCATGTCTCCTTATAGACATAAATGTTAGCTTCTTAGGAAAAAAGAGGTAACGATGGGTCTTGCAAAGGTGAGAGAAAGATGGAGGATCATGCGTAAACGTGTAGCGGACGTGCTTGTCAAGAGCTTTTTGTTCCTTATCAAACCATCGGTTCGTGGGGCAGGAGCTAGGGGTGGCATATAATTGTGTTATCGGATGAAATAGGGGTAGAATTCAAGGACCGCCTCCTCTCAGACCATGTAGAGAGTTTCATACTTAGGTTATGCTTATATCTAGAAACATGAAGTGGGAAAGGGTGGGAAGAAACTCCTTAAGATGGGTGGTGTAGGAGTCGATGTGCTCTCTATCAAAAAAGAAATACAAAATTAGGCAATTAGACGACCTAGATGAGGTAAATTAGAAACGATATATACTAAACTCTAGGCCTCATTTTACCATCAAATTACCATGACTTCTTAAATATTATGGACCATTCTTTTATAAAATAAACTTGCAATTTATGGAAAATCCTTCAAATCATTAAG
Source organism: Picea mariana (assembly GCA_032191745.1). Taxonomy (NCBI): domain Eukaryota; kingdom Viridiplantae; phylum Streptophyta; class Pinopsida; order Pinales; family Pinaceae; genus Picea; species Picea mariana. Next base: position 128,206 of record JASDQU010736778.1, on the reverse strand, counting down.
ATTTTCAACCAATAAATTTGAACAGCCATAACTTTCACATCTAAAGTCAAGAGTATGTTGTGTCACTCATGATTTTTGGAACCCTAAAAGAGAATTCTGCATCAACTTAAGCAAAATTTTATTTTATTATCTCTATGAAAAGATGGCACCTTCAAGGACATCATGTCAAAGCCATGCTATGATAAAGAGAAATTAGCTCTTTGCTACAAATATTCTACTAAACCATTCCCTTAGCTTTGTAGGTTTCCTCATTGAATGGATTATTTTACTCAAAAGCATTAATTATTTTCTCTGCAAGAAAGAATATCAATGGAATAAATGCAATACCATTAGTAAGATTATCCCAGTACGACTAGTAATATTAGCCCATGGAAGGCGATCTTACAGTCTCCCCTTACTGAAATTGCTTGCCCACAAGCAATTCTGAATCCATGTGCTGCAAGACCTATTCTCCCTCCCAAGAAGCATCCTCAATTGGTAGATTATTCCATTTAATCAAATACTCCTTGATACTCATGTTTCTTAACCTTTTCTCCCTGACCTCGAAGACATCTTCAGGAATTAAAATCAATTGGCCCTCCTCATCAAGTGATGGTAGCTCCTCTGTAACTGTTACTTGTAGACCCAATGCCTTCTTCAAGCATGACACATGGAATACATTATGGATTTTTCTCCCTGATGGCAATTCAATGTCATATGCTACCTCCCCAATTCTTCTACTCACCCTGTAAGGACCATAGAAACGAGGCTTGAGTTTTTCCACACCATTTTTCTTGATTGATGTCTGGCGGTATGGTTGTAACCTCAAATAGACCAAGTCTGCCACCTCAAAGTTGCGCTCTACCCTATTTTTATCTGCATTGATCTTTTGTTGGTTTTTAGACCTCTGTAAATGGTCCTTAAGGTCCCTAAGAATTTCCAGACTTTCTTGGACCCAATCCTTAGCCATAGGAGCCATGTTGTCCCCTAGCGCAACCTCCATGAAGGTAAGTGAATCATAGTCATACAATGCCCTGAAGGGTTTCATCCCAATGGACCTCTGATGGGTAGTGTTATAGCAATACTCCCCTAGATGAAGCCATTTGACCCATGCTCTTTGTTGTCATGCCACATAATTCCTGAGGTATCCTTTCCACCCATTTATTAACTATTTTTGTTTGTCCATCAGTCTGAGGGTGGTAACTCATGTTAGGAGTCAATTCGGTGCCAACAAGTCTGAATAACTCTTGCCAAAGAGTGCTCATGAACCTACTATCCCTGTCACTCACAATCTTCTTAGGCAACCCGTGCAATCTGAAAACCTCTCTGAAGAACAATTCTGCAACCTAAAATGCGCTATACTCCTTGGATATGGCGAAGAAATGTGCAAACTTGGTCAAGTGACCACAACTACAAAAATACCATCCTTTCCCGGCACTTTAAGTAAACCTATGATAAAATACATAGATATGATTTCCCATTTATATGCTAGGATGGGAAGTGGTTGCAATAAACCTACTGGATGGGTATGCTCAACCTTGTTTTGCTGACAAATTGTGCATTCCCTCACATAGTGCATGACATCTTCTTTGAGACCCTTCCATGCAAACCTCTCTCTAATCTACCTGTAAGTTTTTGACGAACCCTTGGTGCCCAACTAGTGGTGAATCATGAAATGTCCTTAGCACCCTCTCTTTGAATTTGGATTCTGGTACTACATAAATTCTTCCCTTATAGTAGATAAGGTCATCTAAGATTCGAAACCGCTCATCTTGAATTTTCCCATCCATAAGCTCACAAGCAAACTTGTTTTTGGAGTACTCTACTAGCAAATGTGATTTCCATTCAACCAAAATTTCTGACAAAGCATATGTTGTAGGCCTCCTAGACAATGCATCTGCTACAACATTATTCTGCCCTTTAACAAACTCTATGTCAAAATCATAGGCTTGGATTTTCCTTACCCACTTTTGTTGCCTTTCATTGATGTTCTTTGGCTCCAAAAAGTATTTCAGACTATTGTGATCTGTTCTGGCTATAAACTTGGCTCCCACCAAGTATTGTCTGAACTTAGCTAGTGCATGCTTGATAGCTAGCATCTCCTTATCATAAATAGTGTATAATAACTCGGGTCCCCTTAGTTTTCTGCTTTCAAAAGCAATAGGATACTTGTTCTGCATGAGGACCGCCCAAATTCCTTCCCCCGATGCATCACACTCTAGTATAAGTGGTTGAGAAAAATCCGGTAATGCTAGGACTAGGCAAGTGCTCATGACCTTCTTTATTTTGTCAAAAGTTTGTTGGGCCACTTCAATCCACTTAAACACACCTTTCCTAGTTAGATCAGTCAAGGGCACACAAAGTTGTGAGAACCCTTTAAGAAATCTCCTATAGTGGGTGAAAATACCAAGAAATCCTCGTAGCTCCATGTTGTTCCTGGGTGTTGTCCAATCCAAGATGGTTTGTATCATCTCTTGATGAACTTGTACCCCCTTTGCTCCAATAATATGCCCCAAATACAATACTTCTATCATCCCAAACTCACATTTAGACTCCTTGGCATACAAGGATTACTCCTCCATGATGCTCAAAATTTGATCTAGATGCCTGAGATGATTCTCCCAAGTTTTGCTATAGATTAACAGATCATCAAAGAAGACTAAGAGATACTTCCTCAACTGTTTATTGAAGATGTGGTTCGTGCAAGATTGAAATGTAGTTGGTGCATTAGTTAACACAAAAGGCATAACTAAAAATTCATAATGGCCATAGTGGCACCTTAAGGTCATTTTATGGATATCATGTTCCCGTACCCGAATCTGATGGTATCCTGAACGAAGATCAATCATTGAAAAGTACATTGCGCCATGGAGCTCATCAAGCAACTCATCAATCCTGGGAATGGGATACCTATTTTTAATTGTCTTCTTGTTTGGTGCCCTGTAGTCAATGCACATTCTCATGGTGCCATCTTTCTTCTTAACCAACACAACCGAAGATGCAAAAGGGCTTGAACTAGACCTAATGTGACCCATATCCAACAACTCTTTGATTTCCTTTTCAATTTCATCCTTGAACCTTTTTGGGTGTCAGTAAGATGTGGTGATGACCAGTTTAGCTCCTTCTTCTAGCTCAATGGTGTGTGTTATCCCCAACTCCTAGGGATAACTAAGGAGATGATGTCTCGAAGCCCTCAGGCTGTAGACATGGAGTACCGAGAGACAGCTTGACCAGCAGTGTCCACTTGCACAGACAGAGACCCACCTCACCACCACAGCTCCAGGATCATCACGACGGTACCCACCACATCATCTGGCCTCCAAAAGACATTGGGTCTTGCTCCATTAGGTACAAGTCAAGTATAGTGTCATTTCAATATTTGAGGCATTTGACTTTGTTGCATCTATTACTGCTTTTGATTATGTAATGTTTGCTTGGACATTATACTCTTTTCTCTGTTTCCATTGGTGGTTGACATTGTGTCCTAGTAAGTGGGTCACCCTTAGGGATAGGTATGCTACTGGGAGGTCCTTTTGACAAGTCATCGTGCCATTCCCAACCATACTTGTCACTTTCCACACTTCATCCCCTCATCTCCTCACCTTTATTTTCGGGTGTACTAACCCAAGAAGGGGTTGAAGGCCCAGAGGCTTGTAGCTGGCAAAAGATAAAAGCCAATCATTAACCTTCTAAATGCTCGTCGAGGGATCCCGAGGACAATGAAATGTCTCTCATAAGAAACTAATCGGACCAGTGAAAAATAAATATAACAAAATGCCAACCATGGTGGAGCATGTGTGGGCACTGTTTTTATTGCTTAGGTAGAAGCCCCACACGTGTTTTCAACTTGGGGAAGCATGATGTGACCAGGGTAGAGTCAAAGTAGGCACAATTTTTCATGCTTAGGTAGAAGCCCCACTTTGGTTTAAACTTGGAAACATCCTAAAAGAATAAAAGCCAATAATTGGGCATGGAAAAAGGTTGCATTGAAACTGCAGGTGCAGAACAACTTCTACAAAGGCACCCATAAGTGAGACACTACAACCCCTTGTGTGTCATGAACCCCATGCCCAAAGGTTGTTTCCCCCATCCATGACACCCCATCCACATGACTTACAAGGAGGTCCTCTCGGGAAACACCCCTAAACTTGAGGAACGATTCACCCAATAGGTCGTTTTATCAACCCTCCCATACCTAAACTTGGCAAATTGCATAGGGTCTTTGAGCATTGGTTTATTTTGATGAGGTGGTTTAGATGTACTTGCTTAGATGGCTCTTTTATTGATTGGAATTACTCATGATGCATTTGACTTGAGATCCTTGGAGGGCGTATCCATTTGTCTTTGCAGGACCTAGATGGTGGACAGTTTTGGAGGAACAAGCCTAGCTCGGGCTTCCATGGGGCTTGAAGCCCACAGGTTGGATACCAGGGCCCGCATGCCCGATGATGAAAACATGCCTTTGGAGGCCTAGAAGACATCATGGAGGACCTAACCTAGCCCCTACCACCCCAACAATTTGCCAAAGAAGGCCAAAACGTCACCCTTGAGGGCTTGACGTCATAGTAGGGCTAGGGTTTGGTGGTGGTTGAGGACACTTGGCACGTTTTGAAGGAAGGAAGCCATGGATCGTGGAGAAGAGGCTTGGATCAAGGACACATGGCCTTTGGAGGCCTAGCTCACCCTTCTCCTACTCCAACGACTTGAAAAGGTGCCAAAATGTCACCCTAGAGGGGTGATGTCTTACTTAGGGTTTTAGTTATGTGCAAATTATGAATTAATAAAGCATTATTTTATGTAAAAGGGAAAGATTAGGGTTGTTGACCCCTATATCGGCCCAAGGCAAGACTCATCTGTGGAATATATATGTCACATGGCACGGTGCTTCCCCTTTCTACCTCCACTAAGAATCTCGCAAACTCAACAGTAGGGAGGTGTCTCCTGCTTACCGAAGCAACATCAATAAAGTTGTGGAAAGCCCCACCATCAATAAGTATTGTGACCCTTTGTCCTTGGAGGACTCCTTTCATCCTGAAAATGTTGAATTTTGGTACCCCACTGATGGATGCAATAACAACCTTCTTAATCCCTGCCTAGTTGCACATTGGCTCCTCTTCTTCTTCCCCATGCATGGGTTCCTCTTCTATTTGGTTCACTTCAATATTTTGAATGTTCCCTACATCATCTTCCTCTTCATTGTCGGAAAGAACCTCAATGTAGTGGATCTTCCCCTTTCCCATGCATCTATGACCTGGTTCCCATGGTTTTTCACAAGTGTAGCATAGTTGTTTTCTTCTCAACTCCCTTTTGATGGCTTCATCCAGTTTCCCTTTACCTTTCTCTACAGTCCTTTGATCTTTTCCCCTTGGAGCAGTTGGTGGCCTTGGAACGAACTTGGTTTTTTAAGTTTCCCCCTCCAAGTCCCTACTCTTCCAAATCGCATCATGAAGGGTAGTAGGCTAAAATCCTTGACCCATCGACGCAATGGCTCTGTCAACCCCTCGGAAAAGAGCATCATCAACTTGGATTTTGACACATCTGGAACCATGATTGCTAGCCTCTGAAACTCTTAAATTAATGCCTTCGTTGATCATGTCTGCCTAAGTTGTGTGAGCTCACGGAAATGAAGTTTTGGATCTCCCTGCTCAAACATGTCTATGAACCTCTGTGTGAAATCTGCATATGAAGTAATGTGTGCATGTCCCAAAGTAGTCATCCCATCGTACCACCACTCATGAGCTTTGCCTTCCAACTATAAGGTGGCAAATTTGATGGCATCCATCTCCATCATGGGATTTAACTATAGATAAGCATCCAATTTTTGTACCCATGCCTTTGCAAAAGATTTGGTTGCTCCATCGAAAGTGGGGATCTCCATTTTCCATGCCTTGCGCCCCAGTTCATTATCATTTCTATGAAACTCTCTAGGCTTGCCTCTGTATTTGATCCCGCAATATTGTCCTAAAGAAACCTGTCTCCTGAACCCTGCACTCAAGGTTGCACACTCCCTCTCATATTCTTCAAAGTTGTCGTCTATCTCCATACACCTTGGGACATTGGCATCCTGTTGTTAGGTGTCTAAAAAACATGGCATGTAAGGTCTGGGCGTGACTCTGCTACTCATTGGTACATTGTTGGTTGTGCCCCCAAATAGAATTTGCCCCTTGGTATGGATTTTGTGACTAGTCTCTGCATGATACCTCTCTCCTCCATGAGATCCACTAGCCCCATCATTCCCTTCATTGTTCTTTAGTTCCCTGTTATGTACCATTTGCATGAGAAGATGTGCAATCATGTCCTACCCTGCTTCCAATGTGGTAACCAAGCGCTCTTGTCCTTGTTCAATAGTTGTCAAGGCTAATTTAAGATCAGCATGTCCTCTCGATAAGCGATCATGTGTCTCATCCAAATGGTGTTGCATGATAAATTGTGTCTTGTCAATGGAACGTTGTAGCTCATGTGTTATCCTTGCCAATTCAAATGGAACCTCCTTTTCATTACCATCTCCTAGTTCTTGTCTTTCCCCCATCTTTGTTTCTGGCTCCTCAGTACCCTTATCCTTCTTCTTCCTGTTGTACCCTCTCATCAGAAATTCCCCACAAGCTATGAGGATTCAAAAGCTCTGATACCACTGTAAGATCCCAAGTGGATCTATGTGGATATTTTTCAGTTTTTAATGTTTCTAGTTGAAGGGTCTTGCCAAACAATTCGCGCTGTAGCTTGTTAAGCTTATGTTTGGGGTTTATTGTTTAGTTTTGGTTGCACACATAGTTTGCCATGATAATTGAGCTTTAAATAACAATGAAATACATAGAAACAACAAAAAGAATAGCCACAAAACTCAGACCTGTATTTAATTTAATATATAAGTTGACCTCAGTACAAGAGAAGAACACATCTGGAAATAGATATAGAAGAATAGAAGATATGGCTGATAGCACCTCCAAGATACAATAGAAGAGAGAGATATGGGCTTCCCTGAGCCTTCAATAGAAGCATGCAAAGAATTGCAAGATCAATCTCTTTCCCTTCCTCCAAAATGATGAATCTCTTAGTTGAAATACGCCCTCACTGGCTGTAGCGCACCCTATCAATTCGCGTGGCCTAGATCAGGCCCCTAGACTCCACGAAATAGTAGTAAACCTGTAGAGAAGATAATGGCTAGCTTTTGTGGGGATTTTCCCTCGCTGTAGATGACAAAACTGACCACAAATCAGTAGATCTCTCCACCCAACTCCACCCTCCTTTAGGAAATTCGCCCAACCCTGATAATAAATAATTATGAAGACTAAAAACCCCCAAGAGTACCAAGAAAGGTCGCTCCAGTGATGGAAAATGTACCCAAGTGAAGATATCTTCCAGATCCAACCACCAGAGGCCAAATCGAGCTACCCAAGGCTAAACAGTTTGCCCTTCCTGCAGAAAACCCTCCAAGGGTGTGCCCTTCTTCACAACTAATAACTAAGAATGATCTGATCTGAATAGAATGGTGAGGGTGGAATCTTTCACCACCTTGGCCAGGCTTGGACCAGGAAAGGAGGGATCTTTCACCTTCGTGCTGATCTCTAGGGTTTGTCTAGTCAAAACCCTCAAAACACTTAAGCTGCCAGAGCTCAATTTTCAAATAGAAAGTGATCAAGACTGAGTGAGGCGCCCTCATCTTCTTTTTACACTCATCATTCTAATTCTCACTTAAATAATTAATTGGCTTTCTAAAGTCTATTTCTTTACTTATCTCATAATAGCCAATTAGCTTTATTTTCTTATTAGCCAATGTCACTTTACTAGTTTGACTTTAGCATCTTAATGACATAATTTGGCCACCTTAGTCCCCTTTTTAGTGAGACTATAGTCTAGTGGGAACAACTAGGCTACAAAGTCCTCTAGATCTTTGGTCGTATGGATGGGGATCTTACACCTATTTGCAAAGTTGCAGGCTTGATTGTTGAGAGTAGATACAATCATATATTTTGGACTTCCTTGCATTGTCCATAATCTAACCGTGATTCTAAAAGAGATTGAGACTAAAACTACATAGATTAAGGAGGTCAAAGGGCAAGCTAGCAAGATCATAAAATTCATCACCAACCACCACCAGTCTCAGGCAGTATATTGAGAAAACTCCAAATTGGAGTTGCTCAAAGTTACACCAATGACCATCTACAACAGTCTGAACGAAATCATCATCGTCTATAGTTACACCAATGACCATCAACGGATCTCTTAACTGAGAGATCTTTGTGAAGAAGGAGGGAACAGAATCATTCTTCTCCATCTTGAGAGTTCGAAGCTTGTTCTTTAGAACCCTCTTTTGACTAGGTGCCCTCTTTTCATACAGATTAGACAAAGTATCAAAACACTCCTTTGCAGTCTCCAAGGGTGCTATAACAGGCAATGTGTTATCCTTTACCGAATCAAATATTATTCGCTTTGCCTTTACCTGATTTTTCTTGAAGGTTGTCCTTCCTGCATTTGTAGTGGGCTCTTCTACTGTATTGAACACAAAGTTGTCCAAGTCATGTTCTTCCAAAATATTCAAGACTCTGGCTTTCCAAACATTAAAGTTTGAAGCCCATTCAAGTCTGTCCTCAGGCCTTACAGAAATTGAAGTCATCTCTGCAAGTACTGTGCTTGAATAAAATTCTTAAGGATCTGCGATGGCTCTACCAGACTGCAGAACTGAGCACTTACACGCCCTAGAACTCCGATACCATGTTAAAATTTGAGCTTAAACAGATAACAGTAGTTATCAGTAGTTAACAGTAGTGTTCATTAACCTTTAAAGATTAACTGAAGCATAAGAATCATTTGAAGAAAGACATTCACACTGTGCACAAGTATTTATCCTGGGAAACCCTCATGGGGAAGAAAACGCAGCAAAACTTCTTGTGATATATACATTAGTCAATCAAGTACAATGTCAATACAATGCTCTCTTCGAGAGAGAGAGAGAGAGAGAGAGATAAAACCACAAGACCAAAACACTTACTGCTGTCCTTTAACTGAGCTCGGACCTGTCTCCATAAGAGAACTCGGATCTGCACTCAATAAGACTTCAGGATTGCACCTTTCTCTGTCTTCTAATCCGCTAAAGGTCTGCCCTCTCCTCTAGCCAGCAAATGCCACACATCCTGCCCAAACTTGGCCTCAGAGATAGGCTCTTCACTGTCTCAAAAACGTGCCAAAGATCTGTCCTAGATCTACCATAGATCTACATCAGAAGATGTCTCAGAAAGGGCTCGGCCCTGCTGCTGTTTTGGCCTCAGAACAGGCCGAACTTTTGCCTCAGACTTGGCCTCAGTCTGCCTTAGATTCGGCCTCCTAGCTGCTGCCTCGGATGTGTGTGATGTATATAATGAGGGGCACCTACCCTCCTATTTATATAGGTTAGGTCACCCTAGGTTAGGACCGACCTTAGGTTAGGGCCGACCTACTTAGGGCAGTTAGGCCGACTTACTCAAGGCGGTTAGGGCCGACTTACCAAAGACCACATCCAACCAAGAAGAAGTGACACTCCCCCAAACCAAAGACCCCCACCAAATGATCTAATGCCATGAAGAGAAGGGGATCCATGAAAATGTATCCCCCCAAGTCAGTCCAATGCTCCAAGATATTAGCTGCAAATGTCCATCAATGTGATGAAAATCACAATATGAGGTGTAACACATCGCAAACTAACATCTCTTCTATCCATTTGCCGATCTATTTATCCATTCCGATGAAACAATTTGTGTTGCATGGAATTGTGTTGCATGGAATTGGGAGACTGGTCTCTGAACATGTAACAGGAAATGGGAATCAGGTGTTACTATGGACATAAAAAATGTCTGTTGCAAAACAAAACACAATCAAAATAAATCATCTTTAGCTGAGAGAAATGCAAAAGAAATCAAGGGAGAGCCAACACCATACGAAGCAAACATGTTTGACCAGCTACAGACTCTGATATGATGCATACTGTATGAAGCAAACATGTTTGACTAGCTACAGACTCTGATATGATGTATACTGTATGAAGCAAACATGTTTGACTAGCTACAGTCTCTGACATGATGTATACTAATTTGAGTCATCAATTACAAATCTGTGGCCAAAAATATATAAATTCTATTCATTTTTATCCACTCAAGTTACAACTTGAGTCATGTAAAAAATCTGCTTGTTCCTAATGACAAAAATAATTCAGTTGCATACTTCGACTAAGATCTCACAAGTTGACTAAGAATATCAATCTTACCTGATGGAGCAACCAATTTTCCATTATCAAGACATGTTCAGTACAGGAGGAATTCACCCAAGCAATAAAATTTAGCAACATGTGCATGCAGCTGACATACAATTTGATGCTGAAAATAGCCTTTCATAAATTTGGCACCAAAAACATGAGAAACAATAGATTAATAAATTTACCTGCAGTTGATTCCGAACTTTCTCCAACATAGACTCCTGCAAAAGTTATTTCATCAAATTCCTACATGGATCACTGTAACTGCAACACTAACTTACGCTGGGCTTATCTAGCATTTATAACACCTTATATAAGTTCAAATAGGGATCACTTGAATCTTCAACCTCTTGCTCGAGAACCTCTCTTAGGTGAGAGACAAGGGCTGCCCTGGCCATTTCACTGCTTTCAAGTTGCTCAATGCATTGCCTCAAAAGACTGTCCTTTTCCTGCAATTCCTCTACCATATTTGATTCTTGAATATCTCCTGCAGAGATGGGTATTATTACAAACTGAAAAAATGAAAAGAAGAGAGAAAAAGCGGGTTATTTCAAATAAAATAAAATCTGATAATCATCAAAGAGTATTTCTAACCAAGAAATTTAGTACAGGAAAACATTCACTATCCTTGGCCAAACAAAAAGCACAGTTATCATAACATAACTATATTTTATCACAGAAATATGATGATATAACCACGGTCCATCCCAGAAGTTATTTGTATAAAGATAAGCAAATGTCCTCTGAAAGAACAAAAACCAATCCTTAAAGCTTCGGGCATCTTGATAACAAGATGTCTCTGTAACTCAAGAAATTTGAATAAAGAGTTCTGAGCAAGCTTCGCTCCTCTTATCAGCATTTTCCAAGACATTAAACATTTAAATTTTGATATTAAAGGAAGTTCTTAAGACAGAAGTAGATTTCAGTATAATGAAGCTAAAGGAGTTTACATGTGCAGAGTCTGCGGACACATAGGATATGCGCACAATGAAAAAGTCTTGGCACAACAAGGAAAGCAGAATCCTAGAGCAAACAGAATAATTCTCTGAAGAATCCCTTCTTGTAATCCTAAAATCATTAAACTCGGGCATTGGGATTTGCACTTCCTTTCTTATTAGCACAAACTATAGACCTCATTAACCATCCTATATTCTCACAGCGATCACAGAAGGCAAGCTTAACAACGCAATCATTTCATACTTAACCAAAAGCTTACACTTCTGAGTCACAGATCCCACTTTTCCAATCCTGATGGCACCTCAGAATCCATGTCAAATCCACAATATAATTTAAGTAACAGGTGAAGCGGACAAGGCTTAATCCACACAAATCAAGACATCATGGAATTTAATTTGCAGTTTGGATAAACAGTGCACATATATATTTTCCTTCTCGTCAATCGATTTACATAACAAGGATTTGAATCTTCGATGACTCTGTATGCTTTGATCAGCTAACCTCAAAAAACAATATGCACTCGAGAACCAATCCTGGGAGATGAAATTTTTCCCCCATACGTTTGATATTGTAATCTGACTCATCGTGGAACCACAAGAACAAATCATACATAATTATAGGACAGCTGCACAGATGAACACAAGGTTATTATATCTTGCATTAAAGATAAGATAAGATGAGAAAATTTTATTGATGCCCACAAATGAACAAAAAATAGTAGGTCAAGGGGATTCAGAAATACAATCAGTAATAATACACTGATTGATAACAACAATCTGTGATAGAATTGTGTTCCATGTTTCTTCTGAATTTTCCATGCATATTTGTAGCCCAATGCAATGACTTAAAATATTGGCATGCCTTATGTAATGAACCTTATTGCTCCATTTAATCTCTTGGTCCGCTGTAAAAGTTGACTTTCTAGTTCTATGCTTTCTAAAATCGGTCAATTTGAAACTTAAGAGCCAGGAATAAACTAAATGGAGTATTGGAATGCCCAAGTTAGAGGAAATCCTTTTGGTTTTCAAAAGCCAAAAGAGTAACAAGAACGATTTGCATTATGTTTGGTCTGAGGTTGTTACAATATATGTTTCTCAGCTTGCCAAACAATACAAATGAAAAAAGACCTAGCAGTGTTGGCGTGTTTGACCACTGCTTTTCCTAAATGAGTGGTTGTATAAGTGCAAAACTAAAATTTAAAAGTTTTACCAAGTATGTTGGTATTGTAGTTACAATAGCGGATGGTTCAGCAATAGTTTTGATAAGGTCTGCCAAGAAGTATGTCACAACAATCCATAAAGATTTCATAGAATTATATAGTATCAATAAAAGGCCCAATAACAAATCTTATACCAGAGACAAGATCAATATAATTAGGGGAACTGTTGGTTTTCACTGACCCAAGATTATATCTTTGCCAATTGGTTGCTTATCAAATTGCAAGGGATATCACAAGTAAAGTTACAAAATTCAACTTTTCTGAGGGCCTGTTTTGGCCCACCAATGAAACTTGACTCGAGACTTGGCAAAGACTCGCCAATCATCCTGGTAATGACTCAGAATATAGGAAAATACAAAAATATAAACATTTTGATGGAAAATTTTGCATTGAATTTATTTAGACATACAAGATAACATCATAACACTGAATATAATAAAAAAAAAACATATCCAAGTATATCATGTGAGCATACCAACATATATAAAAATCACCATGCAGCACAACATACCTCAATCCATCCAATGTTGAATCAACTCTAAAAATCATACGACAAAATATGATAATCCATAATAAATATAACAGCCTATCAATGAGTACCAAGAAAAGGCCTGCCTACCCTTCCCTTACCTCAGCGGTTCGCTCCAACCACATTAATTCATCCTCTAAAAGTAATGGCTCCTAGGCCACCTAGGCTTGCTTAACAATCTACTCAGACACTGCGTCAACATTGCCCATGTGAAATCAATGCCTCCTGATAGGTGAAACAATTTACAATCAAGGTTTGACCCATCGAACCTAGATGATTTTTTTCTAGAACTGACTAGGTCAACCCGAGGCTGACCAGTGTGATCAACCCTTGCTAGGCCTCCCCAAATCTAGACCAAACTGACTCAACATGGTCAAGCTAACCCAATTTAGATGTCTGGTCTAGTCAAGTCTGTGATTTCTAGTCAGCTCAGCCCAATTTGATAATTTTATTAGACAAAGTACTTCATATTCCTCGTATTCATAGAACATTAGAGCATAGAATGCTTCACTTATCAATTCTTTATGAAACGAGACTCCTTATTGCCTAATGAGTATTAAGTAGTCATAAGCATTGGTTGTAGATTACACAAACCAGGAGTTTTAGTATAATGGATTTATAATATTCAATGTCTTGTTGTTTTGGCTTGGGGACAAAATATGTGTTTGAGGCTTGAGCTTCTCTTTGTTTAAGATACTCATCATTAGAATGGCCATAGAAATTGTTATAATTGTAAATTTTTCTATCCTAGGTGACTGCTGTACTAATGTTCTCTCATTAAATAACTCAAAAACAGAATTTATTTAACAGTAGAAAATTAAATTTCTGAACATTGCATCAGTCACACACTAGTTGAAAAATGAACAGGCGAAAGAAATAAAACACATACACACGGATTTTTCCTTCAAATCAGCTTTTCATTCCTTTGATCAAAGCCTACAAGGTGACCTCTGTAGCCTGCTTTGAACCAGCAGTTGTACGGTCAATAAAATCACTTCAACACCAGTGTACGGCCAGATCTGATGGTGTATGACCTGTGCATGAAGAAAGCACTTCTACAGCAGTGGTGCGGCCTGTATGGCCTGCTGTACTTGCTGGTCACTTCATCAATCTGCTCCTCTTCTTCTCCTTGAATGCACTCTGACCTCTTCCAGCCCTCTTCCTGTCTTCTCATGTGTGAGATTGGCATCTCCTATCTTGTCCTATTTATACTTTCAAAGAAGATAACTAATCTCCTCAATCCTAGCTGCCACCTATCTCAATCTTGACATGTACGGCTAAGAATAAATTCTAATATACGTGACTAATATTCTAGAACTTATAAAACATTTAATTTAGATGCCTAAGACTAGTTGACCTCAAAACATTAGACTTTCACTTTTCTTTTATTTTTCAAGTGAAATTACAAGATGGAATTATTTCCCACTTTTCGTAAGCAATCACTAAAGAAATGTCTCAAACCACTTCCTACACGTTCACACTGAAACCTGTGCAAGCAGTTCCTGCTCAAGCTATATTTCTCAACAATAATTGCAGAATGTATGAACTCCCTTAATATTCACTTGCTAGATTTGAAGGGAGTTGAACTGAAGGAACAAGCAACAAAAGAAGAACACTGGGGGGGAGACTAAAATTAATAATGATTTACGCATGAAGATGATATGGTTGATCCTTTCTATAGTTTTGCTTCTATCTCCGTTGTAACCCAAAATGCTTATTCCAACTATATGATAGCCAGAACAAGTGTGCTAGTTCAAACCTCAATCCAAAAAGGATAATTAAAATAAATCTTATAAAACAAGACACTTTAAAAAGGTCACCTACAAATTTTGCGAGGATGCATCAAGCATGACAAGTTTGAAACATTTTGTATCAAGATTACAGTTCTTTGAAAAAGGGTGTACCCATTTGATACAACTTCAAAGAAATTTAACCTTCCTAGAAAAACCATCCTTCACAATATGTGCAACAAAAAAGTGAAATATTAGGACTACACTTCAAATTAAAACAAGAATATAATTTAGAAAATACATTGTTAGATAATGTTTTGCTAAATTATGAAAAATCCATCTCTTCTACTCACTGGAAAGTCAATTTGTTTCTTCAGAAAATTATTTTTTTACAGATTGCATATGAGCAGCACATTAATTCATGGATCATTCATAGTTCCATTGTCCTCCATCAATGTTGTAGGGGAATGCTCTTAGGGCTTTAGCCCCTGCTATAGAACTACACTTCCCACAAATATCAATAGAAGTACTCTCAAAAGCACATTCTTGAAACGTTCTCAATGAAGGAACATTTTCGGGACCACACCCTTTGACCTACAATTTTGCACTCCCTAGAAAATGTATAGTGCACTCTTTGGAGTGCTCCCTAGAAACCACGTGTGCTTGAGGTGCATTATTGGGCTCATAACTGCTCCCTAGACTCCTCCCACTAGTGTTAAAAACAAACAATTTTAATTCGTTCCACTTTTATGTTGGGGGGCTATGTGAAGGCCCCAATAGCCACCATGCCATCAAGGAAAAGGATTTAGAAGTTCCTACAACTCCAATCCGTATTCATTTCTCCTTGCATTTTTATTTCACAAAAAAATTGCTTTGAGAGGGTTAATGGCAAACTTGAGGAGACCAACGTTTGAGAGCTTGGAGGAGACAACAGCACTCCAACAACATCAACTTCACCAGGAAAGTTGAGGCAATTAGTATGTCGTCATGTTCCACTACATTCTCCAACCTCTTCCCCTACAAAGCCATGTGGTCATTGTGCAACTTGTGCTGATGCACATGCTATTGTTTGACACAATGTAGCCTTTGCTCGTGCCAAGAGGCCACAAAAGTGGACTTGTTTCCCTCATTTAATTACCTTAATTCAGAGAGACATTAATCCAATTTAGTGTTTCAGTGCCTATAATATAAATTGCACATGTAGCCTCTTTTGTAAAAGTTATTCTATCACTGTTACAACTCGTAATGGCCTATTTCCTATGATATTCTACTCCCTATTATCTAGTTTATAACTTTGTAACTAGAATCTAGTACATAGTTGATGTTATTTCATTCATTTCCTCATCTACTTCATGTCATCTCACTTTTAACTTTGTACCCACTGAATGGTTGATCTTTGAAGTTATCTTGTCCTAAATAGTTAATGCCCCAATCTACTATGAATCGTGTTTTTTTGAGGTATTCCATACTTAGTTCTTAATAATGTTGTATTTGTATTAAAAGAACTCAATTTTATTATATATGCAACTAAGTTGGCATCCCTTTTTTAATATAAATGCATTATCATAAATATGTGTGTGTGTACAAAATGGCTTGGGGCCGCTTCACTCCTAGGATTCCTCTCAAAAGGACTACTCTATGGTTTTTCTCTTGCTTTGCTTTGGGAACCAGGAAAATAGATCTCAACAACTTTTTCACCTCAATATGAGATCATCAATTTCTTATGCAGGTATCATTATCAAGAAAAATGCAAAGTTTTCCAACTACATACAATTGCGTTATGTGACAAGTTGATAAAAACATGTAACTCTTCTGTTGAGTTTTAGAATGGTTTAGCTCAAGCATGAGATTTAATTATTCTTATCATTAGCATGAACTAAACCATAATTACTGCAGCAATACATTAGCTAACTGCAGTAAACAAAGATCACAAGAAGAATAACCATGCACAAAAAAACACAAGAAGTATCCTGGGAAACCCTTCTCAACAAGGGAAGAAAACCCAGCCAATCCTTTGCTATATTGCCAAGAGAAGATCCAGCATTCCACCACCAAACCTAGCACACAAAAGGGTGCTGCAGTTCTCATAATTTCATACCTCAATGTCTGAAATCATGAGATGACACAATGATAAGTGTGTTTCCTCAATGGGGATTCACCTTTATTTATACAAGATTTATCACATCAAATGATGTGTCTATTGGCACAATAGGGCCGACCTCAATAACTCAAAATATAATTAATAATTACAATATTAATTATCTTTTACATTAATTATCTTTCACTTTATGGTGGGGCCGACCTGTACCCTTTACATCACAATTAGGGTTACAGGTAAATCTTACTCTTAGACAATATAGCAAGGGATCTCACACACCCACTAGTGCTCAACCACTAGGGACACGTCCACCTATGCTCAGCCACAGGGACTTACAAGTAAACAAATCTTTATCTCACTGCGTCTCACAGGAGAATCATCTGGACACACACTCACTAGTGCTCAACCACTAGGATCACGTCCACATGTGCTCATCCACAGTGACGTCCTACTCAACAGATCTCTATCTCACTGCGTCTCACAAGAGAATCATCTGGAGTACCACATCGTCTCAACTCTCTACACAGAGGAGAACAGTAAACCCAACACATGGGCTCCTTCACCCCACAGGGTTACACATCGTTTCATCTCTGTCTCAGAGAGAACGACACACCCAACTCCTGGGCTTCCTCACCCCACACAGGGGCACACAGCGTTCCATCTCCATCTCAGAGAGGAACTACACACCCATCTCATGGGCACACCCAACTCA
This sequence comes from Picea mariana, assembly GCA_032191745.1. Classification (NCBI taxonomy): domain Eukaryota; kingdom Viridiplantae; phylum Streptophyta; class Pinopsida; order Pinales; family Pinaceae; genus Picea; species Picea mariana. The sequence continues at coordinate 110,757 of JASDQU010736778.1, read as the reverse complement.
TGGGCTTCCTCACCCCACACAAGGGCACACAACATTCCATCTCTGTCTCAGAGAGGAACAACACACCCATCTCACTGGCTTCCTCACAGGCTGACTCACTCAGTCTATGTCCAAGAGGATGTCTCACGTAGCTATAATCATCAACATCTTCCACACTTAGAGCCATTATTGAGGAGGCTCGTCATCGTTCTTCGAAGGTTTATTGTTGTTTTGCAGACTTTTGGAAAGTTTTTGATACAGTGCAACGTGAGGCTCTATTCTAGAGACTTCGCGAAATCAACATATTTGAGACCCTCCTAGCAGCCATCATGAGATTGTATGAGTCAGTTTTGGGACGTCTCAGGTTGGCTCATGGCTTCTCCGACTTTATTCGGAATACCATTGGGGTAAAGCAGGGATGCCCCCTCTCGCCAACTCTTTTTGAGATCTATATTGATGAGCTAGAGTCTATCCTCCACGACCACATCCAAGATGGAGATGGCTATCTCCTTCATCAGGTGTTGATCTCCCTGCTCCTTTTCGTGGATGATCTGATCTTATTGGCCTCTAATCCTGAGGGCCTACAGAGGCAAATTGATGCCCTAGCCAGTTTTTGTGACCTCTGACAGTTGACAGTAAACTTGGGCAAAACCAAGGTCATGATCTTCAATGTATCCAAACACCCTCTCAAAGACTTACACTTCTACTTCAGAGGGGAAGAGATTGAGATCATCACAGCTTACATGAACCTGGGGGCCTAGTTCACGAGGCCTCGCTTTGGTATGCAAGAAGACCTCCATCCTTGACTCAACAAAGGGTATGGGTCCCTAGCCCTCATCGAGAGATAGTGCTTCCAAGGTTAGTTTCAATACATCTCATCCAAACTCTACCTGATGGAGGTGATTATCAGGCCCACAGTACTCTATGGCTCGGAGATCTGGGGACCAAGCTTGATACAGACAGATTGGGCTTGGTTGGAGAGAGTTCAGACCTTCCTTACCAAGCACATCATTAGAGGCAAACTTATAGTCCCACAGTCCATTATTTAGGCAGAGTTTGGTGTCCAACCATTTTGCCTTGAGGTTATCTTTCACTTGATCTCCTTCATTCATCGAGTCAAATATTTCAGGGACTTTGCTACTAGGAGAGAGTAGTACCCCTATATTGCACTTTTCTCCGGAGAGGCTCTCGCCTCAGATCACTACACAGGGTGCCCACAAGGCTGGTCTTCAAAGGCGCCCACGAGACAAGTTTTCAGATGCGTCTAGACTTCTACAATCGATGACCATCTCCCCAGAGCGCCTTCCCCCCTTGGAGTAATCCTTAGATGCATCATCCCATCACTTGTCGACCAAATAAATTTTGAACCAAGACATCAGAGAGGACATTTACAGATTATATATTCAGGTCACTTGGACTTCACCCTTAACGAGCCTGGGCCCAAAGAAGTATTTCTACTTAGAGCACTTTATGAAACTGCGGGGTGGTATCATTGTTCGCCACCCATACATGTACAAACATTGGATGCACTCACTCAGGATCCCTCTTCGTCAGCTCTGGGTTGGTTCTCATCGACTCCGAGTAGAGACCGATCACCATATCTGACGCTCTGATACGACCTGCCAGCTGTGTCACCTAAATGAGACAGAGACAGAGAGGGACCTCTTTTTCGGTGCCCCGTATACTATGAGATCAGAGGACGTTACTATTGCCTCTACAAGGACTTAGGGCACTCCCTCTCTACTTTCTTACGATATCAAGACCAGAGGTGCCTAGCTCTTTCCATCAGAGAGATTCTAAATCACAGATCCCATCTCTTGCATGCCCCACCCACCTGGGGCAAACCAGGAGGATCACCTCTTATTTCCATGCCCTTCCATCATATCGAAGTAACAAATGACAGACTGAGCTCCAAGGTACTTCACACTATAGAGTGGTCAGACCTCGAGTCTCCTCTTAGCCTCCCCCTGGAAGATCGATCGATATGTTTGAGACCGGTTCGGAGGTGCAGGCCCATACTTCCGACCACACATCCTCATGGTGACAGAGGGTTCAACCCCAGATAGTTTTAGAGCAGGGCACCTCTCGCTCGTCGGACTTCCTCCCAGCCCCAGCATAGCAGACAGAGATCTATTGGGAGCTTGTTTCCTTTGACCTCGCATGGTAGGAGAACCTATTTTCCTCACCCCTACATTCCCCCCAGGGTCATGCGGCCAGATCCCCTTATGGTACTCGAGGACTCCGAGAGTGAGCCAGTGCGACCCCCATCGCCCCCTCTCCATTGGTCATCATATCCAGGATACATTGACCTCATTGGGCTTGTTATCCCCACTTTTTAGGGATAACTAGGAGATCATGTCTCGAGGCGCACAGGTCCTAGACATGGAGTACCGAGAGCAGGATTGACCTGAGCATGGCCCTGGAGGACCCGCCTTTTCTTCATTCATCATCTTTTGTCTTATCAGCAGCAGCAACATCCATCACCATCGGCTTGATCCTGTATCAGAAGAGGTTCTTGCTCCATGAGGTAATTGGTCCAAGTATCATGGTATATGTCACTTTTAATCATTGAAGCCTTTAAATATATGCATCTGATTCCTTTTATCTCTATCAACTGCTTGGATCTTACATTAGCCCACTTGACAATGCTTGGGGAAATTGACAGGATGCCCTAGCAAGCCTGTGCCCATAGGTCTTGGTTTGCCACTGGGGGAATTTCTGAAAAGCCATCGTCCGCTCCCATCATAGCACCACTATTTCATCTTATCTCCTGCTCATTTATCCCATTCCCCTTGTCCGGGCATTGGGTTGACCTATTTACAGGATTGCACCTTATCTCGTGGGAAGAAGGGGCTAAAAACCGAGAAGGTAAAAGCAGCTGGTAAAAGACAAAAGCCTCGAAATAAAACCTCAAGATGCTTCGCCCAGGGATCCCCGAGAAGGCAGTAAAAACCCTCTCAGCAAGAAACAAGAGGGACCCGGAAAATAACAAAACAAGACCTAGTCAAAGGATAGGGGGTCTCATCACGAGCTAGCCTATTAGGTCCATGGGTACCTAACAGTATGACATTGCCACCATCTGGTTACCACGCCAAGGCAGTGACATTTGGTTGCATGGCCATGGAAAAGGGGGTCTCATCACGAGCCAGCCTTCTCATCTCTATGAAAGTACTTGTGGGTAACGCTGTCAGCTCTGGTCACCATGCCAAGGCAGTGTCCCCAATGGGCTTGGAATAAAAAGAATAAAGGAAAGAATGGGCTTGGAAAAAATGCATCCATGACAGGTACAGCTCGCCTTCTACAAAGGCACCCACAAGTAACACTTATGCATCCTTGGCCCTCACTGCACCCACATGTTTGGACATCCCCTAACCACATCACCTCACTTACATGGCTTGGATGAGATCTTTCTGGAAACTTTCCTTTTCTTGTGGACACTAGCCCAATAGGACGCCTTGTCCTTTTCTCCAATCTTGTATTGCAGGGTTTTGTAATGTCTTTGAGCTATTGACTGATGTATTAGGGGTTTTATGCATATGTTTAATAATATTGATGATGAGATGTGATTGACATTGCTATGATCCCTATAATTGATGAGCCCATGGAGGGCGTAGCTTTTGATGTGCAGGACCATGCCCGACGGACAGGTACCATTTGGACCGGTACACATGCAGAGATCACCAGTTCGACCCTCCATGGGGCTGAAAAGCCCACCAGATGGATGTTGAGATCCCATCAGGGGGCAAAGGCAGGACAGATCAGGGGTTTTGCACCTGAGAGGAAGAGGACGTTCCACCAGAGACACTCCGGCAGGACTACACCTAGGGGGGAATGACCCCTTTTCAGTGGAACGCTAACCTTGGAAGGCTTAGGACGTCCCCATCTTCACCATGACGTCATCCAGCTTCATGGGTGCTTTTGGAGGCAGACTGGGCAGCAATGGCACGTGTGGCATGTTGGAGAGGCCCCTGGGGGGCTAACGTTTTGGTCTTGAATGTCTCATTTGCCCTAGAAAGGGCTAGCACCTCCCTTGAAGGGGCTTTTACTCTCTTTTCTGCTTAATTAGGGTTTTTACTTAGCATTTAATGTAAAAACAGTATGATTTTGACATTATGGCCTTGTCGGCCTTTTTATGACCTAAAAAGTAAAATTAGGTCATTGATACAATATATATTGAGGATTTTGATCCTCATTTGATCAAGAGAACTGTCTCACTCATTAGTGAGGTCTGATTTTTTGCGCCCTATTTGGGTTATTGGCTGATTTAAGGAAGGCGCACTTGTTGAAGGAAGAGATTTTTGGCATTCTATGGTGTTTTTCTTGAAAGAAGGTGTTACAAGTAGGGTTTGCATGGTTATTTTTGATGAATTGTAAGTATTTTTCTGCAAAACTTCTTAAATGAATGGTTGTAGTATTATTTTCTTGCATGTATTTATAATTTGTTGAATCAAAAACCTAGGTGACAAGCACACAAGTAGGTCCTTGTCTCATGTCCCCAGATAGAAAAGCTTTTAGCCATTGAAGAAGAAGAAGAGAGCCTAGCCATAGCTACACTCCTTTTTCTTCGTCCCTTTAGCTAGCCGTACCATTTTGACTTCAAGAGGAAGAGGACGTCCCAGGCCTAGGTCATCTACACCTAGGGCCATTTTCTTTTAGGGTTTGATGAAAGAGCCTTGCCTTAGCAACACTCTCCCTCTTTAAGCCCTCTTGTCTTGACTTTGTATTTCATTTGAGCTAGTTGTTTGCTGGGAAGGAGGAGAGAGCACGAGGCCTTGCTTTAGCAACACCAGAGTGAGCCTCTCTCCCCCAGGGTTATCATCTTGAAGCCCTGCTTTAGCAGCACTTCAAAACTTATCCCTCTAGTCCTTTAAAATCTCACCCCCTTCAACTCTTGTGTCCTTCACTTATGAATCCATTAAACCCTAAGGCACTGATCTAAGTCGTCCAATGTTGAAGTAAGAACTTGATCTAAACACTCTCAAAACTTTTCAATTGAAACCCTAACTACACTAACCCTAGCTCTAGCTAACTTACTAACCCTAGCTGTTGACGTCATCCTTGGTTATTACATCTTTAATGCAGCAACGTTTCATTTTATGAGCAATCGAATGGTAGTTAAAGGCATTAATTGAGTTAAGTATTGACTTGTTGCATTGAATGCCATATCGTTCTAGTATTTATTGGTGAAGTGACATTTACTTTTACTACTATTCTGTAAACATTGACTTCGTCAACATTTACTTTCAAATTGCTTATATTGAACATCAGATAGTCTCTATATGAAGTACTAACCCATTGAATAGCTTGCACGTATCAGTTTGTTGTTGTTTTGTTCCAGGCAGGTACACTTCTTTTATAACAGAAATCATCAAAATCCCTAGAGGTGTACTCTCCTCCATTGTCTGATCTTAGCACTTTGATCCTCCTCCCGGTCAGGTTCTCAGCCTGAGCTTTAAACTCTTGAAATCTCGCAAGGACTCCATCCTTGGTCTTCAAGAAGTAAATCCACGTCTTCCGAGAGTGAACATCAATGAAGAGCACATAGTACAAATATCTGTTCAAGGAAGCAACAATCATGGGTCCACAAAAATCTGTATGTATCAAGTCCAAAATCCCTTTGGTTCTATTGTCACTACTCGAGAAGGACCCCTTGACATTCTTACCAAGAGCACAACCTCTGCAAACGCCATCATGCTTGATATGTATCTCTGGAAGGCCTATCACCATCTTCCCTAGAGTGGGAAGGGCTCTATAATGTAAATGAGCAAGTCTTCTATGCCATAGCTCGCTCAAGCTGATAATATCATGTAATAGGGCCTAGACTGGTCGGACAGTCAATATGTACAAATTGTTTTCTTGAACACCAATCACCCGAGCAAAATCCATGCATGAGTTCTTCTGCCATGCAAGAAATTTTCCTTAAGATAAGGTAACCTTGTAGCCTTTCTCCTCTAAGGCAGAAACAGAGACAAGGTTCCTCTTCATCCCAGGTACATATAGTACCTCCCTTAATTGAAGTGGTATGTCAGAATCTAGTTGAAAGGTAGAAGTTCCAACTCCTTTCACAGTATATCTGGCATTATCACCAAGTACAACATGTAGACGAGACTCTTTCTCTACAAGGTCCATAAGATGTTCTCTATACCCCGTCATGTGCCTGGAGGCACCACTGTCAATCAACCAAATATCACTATCAGTAGGGATTGTACTTGAGAGTGTTGATATGAAGAAGAATGCTTCATCTTTTATGTCACCATCTCTCTGATGTGGTTCTGGATCAACATCGATAGTGGAGGCATGTTGTCTTCCTTTCTTCCTGGTAGGACAATTTCTCGCAATGTGTCCATACTTGTCACATCTGAAACATTGAATCTTTGAATTGTCTTTTCTATGTTCATGACCTGAAGCTGCTGAAGTTTTCTTGTCTTTGAATGCTTTGCTGAAACTTCTTTTATTCCTTCTACCTCTCTTTGGATGAGAAGCAAGAGCTTGATTGTCATCATGATCAAAGTCTTGCACTCCTCTGGCTATAAATCCTGTTTCCTCCCGAGTGCAGCCTGTCCATAGATGATCAAACTCAGGTAGATCTTCTCTTCCACTGATACTTTGAAGAAATGGTTCCCAATGTCTTGGAAGAGCATTGAGAGTAATCATGACAAGTTCTCTGACTGTTATGGTTTCTCCAATGGCACCTAGTTGATCTCTGATCTCTGAGATCTTCATTAAGAAAGTGGCAATGGTGTCAGCTTTCGTCATCTTGATATTTTGAAGTTGGTGCTTCAATGTAAGAGCTTTGTTTGTGTTGATGCTCTCAAACATCTTCTTCAATGCATCATACATTTCATAAGTTGTCTTCAGGGTAGAGATGCAAGGTAGTAGATGATCTCTCACTGAATAGATGATTATCTTCCTTGCTTTGACATCGTCTAACTTCCAATCAACCTTCTCTTCATCGGTTGTTGTTGCTAGTAGAGTCTTTTCTATCAAACTCAATAGGTCATTCTCTTATAGAGTGATTTGTAGTCTTGATTTCCACGAGTTGAAGTTGCTTGCTCTATCAAGCCTATCTTCCACCCAAGTTTTGTTCATCATGGCTTGTAGATTCTTCACAAACCCTAGTGGCTAGGCTAGTAGCCCTAGCTTTAGAAAACCTAACGGCTAGGCTTAGGCTAGAAACCCTAGGTTTCGTTGGACTTATGACTGTCAACAATAAGCCTTTAGATAGTCAAAAGAACCCCAATGAAGTTCTAGGGTTTGCAGAAACCCTGAAAACCGAAATTTGCAGAAACCCTCGAAACCCTAGGGCTGAAAATCAAAATTTCTCTGATTTGCAATCTGAGAGTTGTAGGAGGTGCGTTGAAGGAGGTCGCACTTGCCTATGCAAAAATTAGGCCCAACGTTTAAGTGGAAGGTGCTAGAACTAGCTTGACAAGAAAAATGGAGGGGGTCGTTTTTGTAGTTGCAACAAGAAGGTGACAGCCAGCTTGAATATCTTGTGCAATGGCTCTTCAGAAACTCTGCTCTGATACCATGTTGAATTTTAATGCTTAGCTCAAGCACATGTAGTTTATTTTCAATTTAGCATGAACTTGAACCATAAACAATACAATATACAATAGTTGCAGTAACCAAGATCACAAGAAGAATAACCATGCACAAGAACACAAGATGTTATCCTGGGAAAACCCTTCTCAATCAAGGGAAAAACCCAGCAATCCTTTGCTATAGAGTCAAGAGAAGATCCCCCACACTATAAACCTCAGAGCACACAAGAGGGTGCTTCTATGACCTTGAAACTTGCACCTAAGAGAAGTGCACGCTTCAGCCGTACAAGTAGCTTGAGAAGATGTTACAATGAAGTGCACCTATTGTGTGTCAGTGATGCACAATGGGGATCTACTCTCTTATTTATACAAGACCTAACACAACAATAGGTTTGTTTATTGGCACAATAGGACCGACTTCTATAACTCAATGATATAATTAATCTTTACACAAATATTAATTATCTTTACATGGTGGGGCCAACTTGTACCCTTTACACAATTAGGGTTACACAATAAATCTTACTCTTAGAAAATAAAGCAAGGATCTCTCACATCCTCTAGTGCTCACCCACTAGGGACACGTCCACCTGTCCTCAACCATAGGGACGTCACTCTCAACAGATCAACTCAACTAAGTCCATAGGAGTACTATCTGAAGAGCCATCTCAAGTCGACTCAACTAAGTCCATAGGAGTCTAACAAGAGACCATCTCAAGTCGTCTCAACTCAGTCCAGAGGTGTATGACATACCCATCACATGGGCTCTCTCACAGATCGTCTAAACTCAGTCCAGAGAAGAACGACCTGGAGAATGTCTCATGAAGCTGCAATCAACAACAAGTATGACACCCAGGATGACTTATGACAGGTGGCTGATAATTGATTTGTTCCAAGGGTTGCCAGTAAAAATAGGTGGTAGATCTATGTGATTATTGACTAGAATGGTTTTATTTCTAGCGAGTGAGATACTTAGGAGGATCAACGATAGGTGGTTGATTCGTTCAATAGATGCTAGTTTGTTTAATTCACCTATGATAGGTGGAGAATCTTCTTCATATTGCAAATGTTTTGGGATGGATATGGCTTTGGTCTCTTGCTTGTCCTCTAACACTATGTCTAGTGTTGGATGGTATCTGGAGAGTGGAGCTTCAAGACATATGACAATTGACAGATCTTTATTCAGTAGGATTCAGCAACTAGAGGGAGGAATGACTATGGAGCTTATGATTTATCGCGATGATATCACCAAACACTAGCTTGCCGATAATATCGCGACAAATTCCCCCGAGAAATTCCTTATAATATCACAAGTCGAAGGAAATTATAATCCTGCTAAGTTTTTGCACGCCTTTTGGCTTATAAAACTAGTTTTGGGGTTTTATTTCCTCATTTTGCAAATGTTGCTTGTGGGGTTTGAGCTTTAACGATGTTGTAACCATTTTCCATCAAGCAAACAAGAAAAATCCATAGTTTTCGGTGCCACCAAGCAAGCATTTTTGGATGGGGATCTACTCCAATCTACCATATCCATTGAACCAAATATGTAAACAAAATTATGCCTTCATTTTCTTTGTTTTTCAAGATTTAGTATAGGGTTTGCATGTCCATTAGATATAACTTGTTTTTCCCCTTTTTAATGGAGGATTTAACAATTATGTATGTATGGTAGTTTAATTATAGCATTTTTGAAATTTTTTGTGGATCTAAATTTCGCCCATTTTTTTTGTCCCGTAGTTTTACAAATTTAATCATTGATCCACACACTTAAAAATGCCAAAACTATTGGACCGAATGTGGGAGTATGGTATACCTTATGATGGCCATCACAGAATGAGGTTGAATTGCAAGTTATGTGCTATGGAAATGTTTGGTGGCATCAGTCGCTTGAAATACCACCTTGTCAAAATCCCAGGGAATAATGTGGAGATTTGCAAAGCATCTAGCCTAGAGCTTGTCCACAATGCTAATCAATCCATTTTTGAAATGAATAAGAAGAGAGATCCAAGGGAAGAAACAAGGCTTGAGCTTGCAAATAGATATGGAAGCACATCAGGAGTTTGGGAAATCCAATCCTCGAGCTCACATTCCGCAATGCCTAGCCCCTCAGCATCCTCACCTTTCTTTGTGCCAAGGTCAATGCCTAGGGGGCAACCTTCTATTCAGTCGATGGTGAAAAAAAGGAGGAGGAAACTGACAGGATTGTTGCTAGATGCTTTCTATGGAGTGACATACCATTCAACATTGCCAAGAACAACCCACTCTACCACTCCATGCTTGAAGTTGGTGCTATTGTTGGTCCAGGATACAAGGGACCTTCTTTTAATGACTTGAGAGGGCCTCTCCTTCAAGGGGAAAAGAGTGATTGCACAAAGAGATTGAGCGAGCTGAGGGAATCATGGGAGATCGCAGGATGCATCGTTATGTCAGACGGTTGGGCAGATAGGAAGGGCAGGTCCATTCTCGATTTCTTGATTAAGTGTCCCAAGGGGACAGTGTTTATCAAATCTATTGATGCATCTACATATGTTAAAGATGCACAGTTATTATGTGAGTTGTTTGATAACTTCATCCGGGAGATAGGCCCGCAGTATGTTGTCCAATTCATTACGAACAATGTTGCTAATTATGTTGTTGTTGGCAAGTTGCTCATGGAGAGGTATCGAACCTTTTATTGGATTCCTTGTGCTGCCCATTGCATTGATTTGATGCTAGAGGACATGGGAAAAATTCTTTGGATCAAGGAAATTGTTGAGTCAACTAAAAGTGTTACAAAATATATATATAATCGTACATATGTTCTTACATTCATGAGAGAGTTCACAAGGAACAAGGAGTTGGTCCATCCTGCTATCACGCGTTTTGCAATAAGCTTCATTGCTCTTCAGTCACTCCACAATTCTATGTTGGAGTTGCAGAGGATGTTTCTTTCCGATGAGTGGAATGCTTGTGTCTATAGTACTAAAGTGGATGGGAAAGCCATAGCCCAGCTTGTGAGACATGATCATAGTTTTTGGATGGGAGTGCAGGAGTTGTGTGCTATCAAAGTTTTTGGATGGGAGTGCAAGAGTTTTTGGTAAAGGTTCTTCGCTCGGTTAATGGTGACAAGCCCGCAATGGGCTACTTGTATGAGGCCATGGATAAGACCAACGAAGCTATCCATTTGTACTATGAGGACTGTACCTCAACCCCGCATACTCTTATGCATGTGGATTTAGGTTTGATGCAGAGGTTATGAATGGATTTTTCCAAAGTGGTCATATGATGGTGTCGACTCATGTTGAACGCTCGAAGATTTCCAAACAAATTCAGATATATAAGCTAATTGTTGGTACATTTTAGTATGAGATGGCTATCCAAGACAGGACCACTACGATGCCAGGTAAGCTACAATTTGTTTCAAACTTTCAAACTTCAATGTCTTTCCTTCCTATCTATTACATATTTGTTACTCAATGGGAATATAATTCGTTCTCTTTCCTTTCCATTTATTTGCTACAGATTTTTTGTGAGCAAACTATGGCAGTAGAGTCTCAAAGTTGCAAAAACTTGCCATTCGGGTGTTGATTCAAACTTGCATCTCTTCAGGGTGTGAGCGCAATTGGACTGTCTTTGAAAAGATACACTGCAAGAAGTGCAACAGGTTAGAAATGTTCCAATTAAAATTTGATTTTTTTATGATCTCATTAATTTTAATTTCTGCCCACGGGACATCATGATTCATCCTCTAATTACAAATTGCCTTTCATACAGGTTAGGTGTCCACCACCTCAATGACATAGTCTATGTCTACTACAATCTGAGGTTGTGGGTGAAGCAAATAAACGAAGTAACTGACATTGATGCCATTGTATTGGATTCGATTGACACCACGAATCTGTGGAGGGTGGAGACCAAGGAGCCTGTCATGGAGGAGGCACCTGAGTGGTAGGAGCATGATATTGATGAGTAGGAGGGGGTGGAGGTATCAGAGCCAAAGGATCTTCCACTTACAAAAGAGACAAATTTGGAGCAGCAGGAGGACATTGAGAGTTTTCCTCAACTAGTGCCACAACCTCCACAGAGAGTCGGGAGACTGCCACTTAGGCCAAGAGCTGGAAGACATTCCACTACATCTTCCACCTTAGAATCCTTATCCTCAGGAGTTGCACCTACCACCTCAGGATCAGCCTCAACACGTCCACCTACTGCTTCTAGAGGAAAAGCGCCAGCAATGACCTTTTCCCATAAAAGGGGTAAAGGGAATCGTTGATATCTTAGTGCATCATGATTAACCTTGTAGGCTTGTAGTATCTAGATGTCTCATGCTAATCATCTCATGAGATACATTTATTTTTGTTTTGATGTGTTTTTGTATTATCTTATTAGGAATTTTATGACTCAGGAGTCAAGACAGATATCATATTTCAATATCGATGTTTGATGTACCACTTGACATCTTATATATCTTATATTGCAGTTTTATTTTCATATTTATGTGACAATGTGTTTGTTTGATTTTGATGTTGCTTTAGAAGTTTAAAAAGTTGAAAAAAATGATTATTTTGTATTTTTTTTAAGTTTATCGATAATTTCCCCGATATTACCGATAATTTCAATTTTGGACCCCCAACGATAAATTCCTGATAACAATAAGTGTAACAATCTCATAATGCAAAGTTTCTTTAAAGAAACATTTTTTTGAATTAAAGATGTGTAGAAACAGAACTATGTCCGACCATATTAATGTGTTTTAGGAATTAATAATAGAGCAAGCAGAAGTAGGTTCCAAAGTAGAATAGGATCAAGACAAGGTTGTTTTATTAAGCAACTTACTTTCCATATATAGTAACATTGTCTTCAAACTCAACAATACTCCATCACAATCTTTAGAGACAATGATTTCAAAACTTATGGCAAAGATAAAATGGCAATCTAATAATGAAAAAGATGAAGAAGAGTCTTCTTTAGCAAAGTTAACAGTACGTCTGAGACCAAAGAAAACAGTTGCAACGCAAAAAAGGGAAGAAATTGTTCTCACTGTGGAGACTAGGTCATAGGGTAAGGGATCGTAAAGTCAGGGCAATTGATGTACTCAAAGGCAAAGTGAGGAAAACAAAAAGGAGTTACATGACTCGAATTCAAAAGAAGAAGAAGAAAATGAACCAAATGAGGAAGAAGATAATTACTTCCAAGCAACATCTAAAAAGACTAATTCTTTTTAAATCAGTCATTCCACTTTCTAGTTAGGTACATGAGTTGAATACTCGAGCTCAAAATTATCAAAACTGAAACCGGTTAACAATCCGACCGGTAAAGGACTAGAACCGACCGATGGTTTGACTAGTACGAAACCGAAATCGGACTAGAAGTACCATATGAACCGATCTACTAAAAAATACATAAAATATGTAAAAGTTAATTTTATACACACACACACACATCAATGTAAATCAAACAAATTAGACATCAAATCAGCAAAGTTTGTTCATGTATACAACATGTAAGGGTGAATATAGAAAAATAGCACCAAGTGCAATACATAACAAAAACAAAATACATAAACATTGAGGCTCTAAATGGCTACACCCTACAAGTACAATGAATAACTACATATCATCATGATTTGTCTGGGTTTTCGGAGAGAGGGAAGGTTTAGCTTAAGGGTTTTTATGCTTTCTTTACACCCTCAAAGCCACCTGAGTCCTACAAAAGTCATGGACCGGTCAGTTCAACCAGTGCAGTGTCCAAACCAGACAACTCTTGACCCAGTCACTCGATCCAGTCCAAGGACCAGTTGAAGGGTATGCAAGTATGGGTTGGTTCTAGTCTAGGCCAGCCAATCTTGATAAAAATGCACCAACTATCAAGGTTAATTCTATCATATTTCATTATGAAAAGATGCCAATATATTTTCTTAGGTGGATTCCTCTTTCTGTGAGAAGTGATGGTTGTTATCGCACAAGTTGTAGGTTGGGCAAAGCCCAACCTAATCCACGAGATGGCAATAACTTTCGGAGAGTCTACCCACTATCACCTTAGATAAACCCTCCACTCCCTTTAGTGAAGGAAAAATCCTGCACAAGGGGAGAATCCCGAGTGACCCTAGTGGGATTGCAACAAGATAATGAGGAAATGAGAAGAACACCCCTATGGTCAAAGGTAGGAGAGGCTTTGAGACTCGGAAAAGAGGTCTTGGAAGGTGGGAGATGGTTGCAAAGGTTGTATACCTGCAAAACAACGTTAGAACACCAAAACAAGACAATATGTTGCAATATAAGCCTCAAAACCTAAGGGGGATCAACAAGATAAGCTTGTTGTCCTAGGACTGCAGTATATATCAAATATATATCACGAATAAGAAAGTTATAATAGCTATACAATTAACTGTTAATGTTTATGCCATTATTATAGTTCTTTGCATTTCAATAGATCAGAGAATCATAAGAACAAGATCACTGAGAAATACACATTCACAAGAGACACAGCATTTATCCTGAGAAACCCTCTAGGGGAAGAAAACCCAGCAAAAACTTCCTTATCATAAATTGCTAATACAATGTTCAAGAGATAACTCAAACCAATACAGATAGTCCTCTCCAAGAGATGCGCCACTCTTCTTCTCCTCTCTCCAACTTTTAATTGCAGCTTGCCTCATAACAGAATGAGCAAGTTAGTTGTGTGTTAAAGTGAGGCGCTAGCCTCCTATATATACAAAAAATGGCACGTGTGAAAGGGTTTCACCGGCAAGGCCAACCTCTCACTCTGGGTGGGTAAACCCACCTTTAAATTAATTCTGGGTCTCAATAATAACTACTGGGGCCGACTTCTTATTTTGCCTATTACAATTGTCCGATGACCAATCCGCAAAAGGGGATTTGGTCCTAATACAATTACCGGCATGATTAATCCACAATGGGGATTAATCTAATGAATAAAATAACAATAATAATAAGAATACCCTTCGAAGTTACATTATTTCAACATTCCCCTTAACAAGAAGGGTCTTCCTCAACAGCATCAGGCGAGAGAGGTCTGCATCATCAGTGGCATCAGGAGGACAGTATCGTCAATATCATCTTGAAACATTGGCTAGCATATTTATGAGTCATCAGAAGTTTTCTTCATCGGCAGCATTAACATTCTCGAAAAAATGCCATCATCATCTGCATAAAAAATGTATCAGTAAAAATGATACCTCATCACAGCACTAGGTTGGCACATCATAATACTACACTGGCTAAATGTCACATCGGTTAAGCTGGTAGCTCAGTGTCAGTCACATCTTTCTTTACGTCTAACAACGAGGTCAGAAGCAAGGAATCGTCAACATCTCGCTTTACGTCTAACAACGAGGTCAGAAGCGAGGAATCATCTTGCTTTACGTCTAACAACTAGGTCAGAAGCAAGGAATACAACATCATCTCGCTTTACGTCTAACAACCAGGTCAGAAGCGAGGAATCATCTTGCTTTACGTCTAACAACGAGGTCAGAAGCAAGGAACACATCAACATCTCGCTTTACGTCTAACAACTAGGTCAAAAGCGAAGAATCATCTTGCTTTACGTCTAACAACTAGGTCAGAAGCAAAGAATCCACAGCGTCATGCTTTACGTCTAACAGCGAGGTCAGAAGCAATGACTCATTTTGCTTTACGTCTAACAACGAGGTCAGAAGCAAGGAACACACAGCGTCATGCTTTACATCTAACAACGAGGTAAGAAGCAATGACTCATCTTGCTTTACGTCTAACAGCGAGGTCAGAAGCAAGGAATAAATATATATACTCCCCCTTTCAGGGAGGGTCCTTTCGGACTATACCAAGCTTATCTCAAAAGTGTTCAAACTTTACACGAGATAGAGGTTTGGTCAACACATCAGCAACCTGTTCATCCGTGCTAATGTACTGGAGCTTCAAGGCTCCTCTCCGTACCATGTCGCGGATGAAATGATAGCGGATCTCTATGTGCTTCGACCTGTCATGAAATACAGGATTCTCTGTCATCTTTATGCAGCTCTGGTTGTCCCATAGAATCATGGTTGCTCTCATCTCTAAGTCAAATAGGCCTGTCAGCAACTTTCGAAGCCATATAGCTTCGCAACTAGCAGAACATGCGGCAATGTACCCTGCTTCCGCTGTGCTGAGAGCAATACTGGATTGCTTCCTACTCTGCCACGAGATCATGGCTGATCCCAAACTGAAACAGCATCCGGAAGTGCTTTTTTTGTCTGCAACGCTTCCTACCCAATCTGCATCAGTATATCCACTCAATGTGAAGTCATGATCTCCATCATAGCTCAGACCATAATCCATTGTACCTTTAAGGTACCTCATCACATGTTTTGCAGCCACTAGGTGAACACGTCTGGGCTCTACCAGAAACTGACTCAAGGTGTTCACTGCAAAACAAATGTCTGGTCTGGTGTTCGTCAGGTACATCAGCGATCCAATAATCTGTCTGTACAGTGTGGCAT
>JASDQU010736778.1:28320-94679 GCA_032191745.1 Picea mariana | reverse complement strand
TTGGTGGCTAACCAAAACCCATGAATACCAACTTGCTAAGCCACCCCATCAATTACCCCAACAGTGGTCAAGTGGATTAGTGTAAGATCCAAGCAGTTATCTGAAATGAAAGAGATCTAATGCATACATAAGAAGGTTATAATGATCAAATATGACACATACCATGATACCTCAGACCAATTACCTCATGGAGCAAGAGCCCTTTCTGATGTAAGCCCGGGCCGGTAGTGATGGAGGCTGGTACTGCTGGCAAGACAAGTTTGGCTGAGAAGAAAAGAAGGGCCCTCAAGGGCCATGCTCAAGTCGCTCCTACTCTCGTACTCCATGTCTGGGATCATGTGGGCCTCGAGACATGATCTCCTAGTTATCCCTAGATATCGAGGATAACAAGTCCGATTCCAGTGTCAGACATGGCAGGCCCTAATGGAACTTCAGGCAGACGTAGTCGCTGTCATATACCTCGTGTGCCTCGTCACGGTCGTACTCATACTACTACAGCTAATGCAACTTCAAAGTGTGTAGTCACAAATGTCCCTGATGGTGATGAGTCTGAGGCCGAGTCCGAGTCCGAGTCCGAGTCCGAGTCCGAGTCAGATGATGATGTCGAGGGCGCGGATGCCCATGCCATTTCTACTTCTAGCAGTAATGATGATTGATCGTTGATCATGTTGATCAATGAGATAGTGACTTGTAGTCTTGACTCTTGCTAGTATGTGTTTTGTTGTTGTGGCGAGGCCATTTTGACTCTAGAGCCTCCTTGATTATGTATTTATGTTCCGATCTCTAGATATGCATTGCACTTGGTGCCATTTTGATATATTCATGAGCATACTTTGGATATTTTGTCTCTAATTGTCTCTAATGCTTTGGAAACATGATTTAAAATCTTAAAAATATATTTTTTCGTTAAAATTTAAATATTTTATGTATTTTTTAAAAAAACCGGTTCATTGAAACCAGTTCGACCGGTTCATTACCGGTTCAGGTTGGACCTTCGACCGGTTTCGGTTTTTAAAACTATGGTCTCGACTGACTCATAAACTGGCTAAGTGCACTCACTGCATAGCAAATATCTGGTTTGGTGTTAGCCAAATACATTAATGATCCAATCAGATGTCTGTAAAAGGTAAGATCAATCTCATCGGAATTGGAAGAAGACACAGTTAGTTTCTTCAGATTCATCATCATTGTTGTAGCCATGGGCTTACAGTTCAGCATCCCAAACTTCTTCAATACCTCAACTATGTACTTCCCCTAACTCGGAAAGATCTCATCAGTTCTCTGCCACACCTCCAATCCCAAGAAACAGTGCATCATACCAAGGTCCTTCATCTCAAACTCAGAGGCCAACGCATACTTGCATTCAGCAATAAGGCTCTTTGTACCGGTGAGGAATAAATCATCAACGTAGAGGACTAAAATCAAGGACTCACCATTAACAGTCTTGTAGTATAGGCTGGGATCAACAACACTTTTGTTGAAGCCCAAACTCATCAAGTGTCCATCAATCCTCGCATATCAAGCTCGAGGTGCCTGCTTGAGTCCATACAGGGCCTTCTTCAACCTGCACACATGAAATTCCTTCGCATGTATCACGAAACCATCTGGTTGCTCGATGTATACTTCTTCCTCAATCTCTCCATTGAGAAAGGTTGTCTTCACATCCAACTGATGCAGTCTCCAACCCATGGATGTTGCAAGGGAAATAATCGCCTAGATAAAAGTGTATCGAGCAACAGGAGCAAATGTCTCCTCATAATCTATTCCCTCCACCTGAGAAAATCCTTGAGCAACAAATCTTGTTTTGTGTTTCTCAATGCTCCTGTCAATTGTGTGTTTGATCTTATAGATCCACTTGGAAGTCACTACAGACTTCCACTCAGGTCTCGGAACAATATCCCACACATCATTCTTCATGATGGACCGATACTCCTCCATCATGGCATCTCTCCATACTCGCTGACTACATGCCTCCTCATAACAGGAAGGCTCGGAATCAATGATGTGGCTCATAGCTGCAGCATAGCACAAATATCTCTGAGGTCTCTTGCTCTCTCAGAAGGTACCACAAGGAGTTGCAGGTCCTTCTGCCTCGTGCAGAGTTTGACGAGCCCATGTAGGTCTCTTTCGACTTACTGCAATATCTTTGGGAACATCAACTGGAGCTATAGGATCAATGGGATCAATTGGATCAAATACTCTCAATTGTCTCCCTTTGAACTGTTGGAGGGTCAGGGGGGAGAAGGCACCATCTCTTCCTGTCTCTCACTATCAATCTCCATGTGAGATCCTATAGATCTCCTGAAGGTTTCCTCCTCCTCAAAGGTAACATCTCTGCTCACCTCAATCTGTCTCTGACCAGGGATGTAGATCCGGTATGCCTTCGAAGACTCATTGTGACCGACAAATGTACCCTTTCTGCCTGAAGGGTCTAGCTTGCTCCTTTTCTCCTTGGGAACATGAATGTATATTGGACACCCAAATATCTTGAAGTCTCCAACCTCAGGATTCACTACAATGAAGGACTCCTCAAGAGTCATGTTCCTCAAGGTCTTATGAGGACTTTTGTTCTGAACATACACTGCAGCCATGGATGCCTCTGCCCATAGAAACATAGGTAAATGTCGATCATGAATCATTGCCTTGACTGCCTCAACAATAGATCTGTTCTTCCTCTCTGCGACCCCATTCTGTTGAGGGTTGTAAGGAACGGTGTATTCCCTCTTGATCCTTGCCTCAATGCAGAAATCACTAAAATCCTGGGAGGTGTATTCTCCTCCATTATCTGATCCCAACACTTTGATCTTCTTTCCGGTTAGGTTTTCGACATGTGCTCTGTACTCCTGAAATCTAGCAAGGACTCCATCCTTGGTCTTCAAGAAGTAAATCCAAGTCTTTCGAGAGTGGTCATCAATGAAGATAAAATAGTATAGGTATCCACTCAAGGAAGCAACTGTCATAGATCCACATAAATCTTTATGAAGCAAGTCTAAGATCCCCTTGGATCTGTTGTCGTTGCTCGGATCTTTCAAAGGCATGTCATTGTCTTCCCCGGAGCGAGAAGAGCTCTATAATTAAATGAGCAAGTCTCTTATGCCATATTTCGCTCAAACTGGTAGAATCATGTATCAAGGAATGAACTGGTCGAACAGTCTATCAGTACAATCTGTCTCTCGAACACCAATCACCTAAGAAAAATCCATACTAGAGTTCTTGTTCCATGCAAGAACCTTTCCATCAAAGAAAGCAATCTTGTAGCCTTTGTTCTCTAAGGCTGAAATAGAGACAAGGTTCCTTCTCATCCCAGGTACAAATAATACATCACTCAAATGGAGTGGGGTGCCAGAATCCAATTGTAAGGAAGTGGATCCAACTCCCTTCAGAGTATATATGGCATCATCACCAAGTACAACATGCAAACGAGATTCTTTCTCTACTAGATCTGTAAGGTGCTCTATGTATCCAGTCATATGTCTAGAAGCACCACTGTCAATAAACCAAATATCATTACTAGTAGGAACCATACCTGAGAGGGTTGAAATGAAGAAGAGCTCTTCATCGTCCATGCTTGCATTCCTTGACTTCCTTTGAGGTGATTATGAATCAACATTAGCAATGGAGGCATGTTGCTTTCCTTTCTTCAATGTAGGACAATTTTTCACATAGTGGCCATACTTGTCACATCTGAAGCACTGAATCTTTGACATGTCCTTCTTTTCGTGTTTTGAAGCTGGTGCTGACTTCCTTCCTTTAAATGTTTTGTAGAAACCTCTTATTTTTCCTTTGCCTTTTCTTGCATGAGTAGCAAGGGCTTGATTGTTATCATGATGGGAACATTACACGCCTCTAGCTGCAAGTCTGGTCTCCTCCTGAATACAGTCTGCCCATAAACGATCAAACTTGGGCAATTTGGATCACCCACTGATACTTTGAATGAATGGCTCCCAATGGATTGGAAGACCATTAAGGGTAATCATGACAAGTTCTCTGGCAAATATGATTTCAACAATAGCACCCAACTAGTCTCTGATCTCTGAAATCTTCATGAAGAAGGTGGAAACTGTATCTGACTTCGTTATCTTGAGATTTTGAAGTTGGTGTCTCAAGGCAAGTACTCTGTTGGTGTTGTTTCTCTCAAACAACTTCTTCAACATGTTGTACATCTGCTTAGTTGTCTTCAAGTTAGAGATGTGCGGGATTAAATGGTCTCTCACAAAATAGATGATGATCTTTCCGAATTTTGCATCATTCTTCCTCCATTGAGACTTTTCTACATCATCAGTTGATTCTGGTACAACTTCTTCAACGTACTTCATTCGGTCACTCTCTTCTAGAGTGATGAGCAATCTACATTTCCAAGAACTGAAGATGGCTATTCCATCAAGCCTATCTTCCACCAAAATACGGTTCACCATGGTTGTTGGAAGAGTGCAGAAACCTTAACCCGAGTTGCAGCTGCAGTAAAACAACGAATTGCAGGAAAGGTACGGTGAGTTGTTGTAGAAGGTCAACGCCTATGCAATAGTCTTCTTTCAAGAACATTGCTCTAATACCATGTTGGAGTTTAATGTTCTTCAATTACATTCCTTTACAAATTTACATGAACTAAAGCATAAACCATGACAATAGCAACAATAATAACCACGATCACAAGAAGAATAACCATACACAGAGACACAAGTACAGTAGAAAATGCTAAGACAAAATGATTATGATAGATTGATATATTATTACAATGATGAGAGTTCCATATATAGAGAACATATGGTGACCATCCATGAAAGGATGCGTCCCTTGGATAATAAATAACTACTTATTTATTATATATATTTATACCTTGTATTATATATATATATATATATATATATATATATATATATATATATATCTGGAAGAATGTCTTCCCGATGTTGTCCAAACATCAACAGAAAATTCTCATAGAACAAGTCTGCATCCCCAAAAGGATGTGCATTACAACTCCCAAGAGATAACTGAAAATCACCCTGAATATGCTGCGACAAGTCATCCTCAAATCGATGGAACAAGTATGTGAGCATATCATCATTAGGCTGCCAAACACTTGAATCATATACGTATGAAGGCCATTCCTCTGAAGATGACAACTCAAACCTTTTTGCTTGATGGCTACCTTAAACATCATAAATAGGATCTCCATAAAACATGATGCAACCCACACCCCATCTACGTCTCCCTACATGTATGAAATCATCAATACCTTGATCAACCACATCAGAAGGGTCTTCCCCAAGATCATCCACGTCACTTATGCTAATCATTTCTTCATCTTCATGTGCAAGAAGAAGATGAGGCAGGACAACTTCACTTTCATCAAGTGAGATAATGGACATCGATGTCTCATCCGGGTCTTCATCATTGAGATCTTCTTGACAACTTTCTTCATAGATTCGTTCTTCCAACACTTCTTCTGCAGTGGTTGGATGACAGTTTTCTTCAATTTTGCATTCCTCACTTATTGTATCGTCATCCACCAGAAAACCTTCTCTGTAAAGAGCGTCTTTGAGATCTTGGAAAGAATCTCGCAAATTCTGAGTGTCTAGCCAACAATGCCTGAGAAATTCTTCAATGGGCTTTATAGAAGATGGGATACTTTTTGGATCACATGAGTGTGCAAGCCACTTTCTTTGAGTTTCTTCCAGAGAAGACACAAAAATTTTCATTAGTACATCTTCATGCAGCACATTTAAACTTGAAGCATACATGACCTAATTCATGACATGGGTGACTGCTAGAGATGGATCACCATTAAATTTAGGGCAACTTACCCTCCACTCCATGGAGCAATGATTTGGATATCTAGGGATATTTTGAACATCAATAAAAGGATACACCTTATGGAATGCCGATGGTAAGTCACGTGACGCCATGGTTCCATTACGTAGGGTAATACCTCAATGGAGTCACCAAATGAATTTTATGAAAAACTCATCAAAAAGGGAAAAGGGAACTTCCCTCAAATGGAGTCGCTAGGCAAGCTTATGGGAAAGGATTTGGGATCAAAGCTTGCCAAAGTGTCGTTAAGGCACAAAAGAGGATTCAAAATCATCCTCGGCAATGGCGCCAAAATGTAATCGCGCGAACTGTAGATTGGTAAAATCCCGACCCAATCCGCAAGATGGTGATAACTGTCAGAGAGTCTACCCACTGTCACCTTAGATAAACCCTCCCCTTGCTTTAGTGAAGGAAAAACCCTACACAGGGGGGGGATCCCGAGTGACCCTAGGGGGATTGCAATGAAAAAATGAGGAAATGAGAAGAACACCCATATGGTCAAAGGTAGAAGAGGCTTTGATACTCGGAAAGGAGGTCTTGGAAGGTGGGAGATGGTTGCCAAGGTTGTATCCCTGCAAGACAACGTTAGAACACCAAAACAATACAATATGTTGCAATGTAAGCCTCAAAACCTAAGGGGGATCAGCAAGATAAGCTTGCTGTCCCAAGACTGCAGTATACATCAGATTTATATCAGCAATAAGAAAGTTATAATAGCTACACAATTAACCATCAAAAGCATCAAAAATTTATTGGATAATGAAGCACTAAACAGGTAAGCAATTATCCAGCACTGAAGCACAACCTTTGATGGCAATTTAGGGCTGCAAAGAGATGTTTCCAGAAGTTTATAACAGCAGCCTTATGGCTGTAGCAAAGGTTTTCTACAGCAGCAAATTCCAACCCCAAAAATCCACAAGTAAACCGTCAAGATGATAGATAGTGAGCAGTTGAACAAAAGTACAAGTTTACAAGCAATTTTGGCGGTTGGAAAGTGAGTAATGACTGAAAGAAAAATGCTTTCTGCAGCCCTATTGGATGTAGCATTAGATTTATGACAGCAACAAAATCCTTGGCCAAAAGAGGATGCCCTAGAGGCTCCAGGAAGCTAATAGCACATAGAAAAGATTCCACTTCAAACAATTTGAAAATCTCGTAAAATCACGTTACCCAATGCAAGCAATTTTATTTCTCCAATGCAAAAATCAGATTAGTGCCTTTTAAAAAATGGGTAAATGGAGTCTTGGATATAAGAGTTGGATCCACAATATCCCTAGGGGTGTAAACCCTCTTACTCCCTAGGGTATGCAAATCAAACTTAAGTAAATCTAGGAGGGTGTAATCTAGGAGGGTGTACACCCTTGTACTCCTCCTAGCAACCTTGTCCGAAATTGACTTAATAACTAGAAATGAGATGAAGCTTGATGGAGGGTGTATGGATTTATACTCCTCCTAGGGTTTCAACCAATAACACTATGAAACAAGCAAAAAGAACTAACAAATTGCATATTTTTCTTACCAATTCCAAGAGAGATGCAATATAAAACCCTAATTCTCCAAGAAGATTCCACCAAAAAGCAAGAGAGTAAGCTTCCAAGACATGTGCACCACCTTAGCTTCACAAAAATACCAAGAGAGATCACCAAAATACATTTGCACAAAAGAGAGATATCCAAAGTTCCAAAGAGGGCGAAAATTTCAGCCAAGAATCCTCTCCAAGATGGGACAATTATGATCCAAATGAAATGAGGTTGATCTCTATTTATATCAACTTTCTAAACATAATTTGTCCACATACAAGGGTAAACCACAAAGTAAGGAGTGAAACTTTCCTTTAGTTTGCCCCTTTCACATAATAATAATATTTAATTCATAATTTGCACAAGAAAGAAACCCTAAAAATAAGACGTCATCCTCCTAGGGCAATGTTTTGGTACTTTGAAGCAAATCGTTGGGATGAGGATGAAAGGGCTAGGCCTCCAAAGGCCACGTGTCTTTCCTCAAAATCATGCCAAGGTGAGTCTTCTACCTAAGCATGAAAAACAGTGCCCACCTTGACTCTACCCTGGTCACATCATGCTTCCCCAAGTTCAAAACAATGTGTGGGGCTTCTACCTAAGCATGCAAAACAGTGCCCACACATGCTCCTCCTTGGTTGGCATTTTGTATTAGTTATTTTCACATGTCCCATCAGTTTCTTATGAGAGACATTCCATTGTCCTCGGGATCCCAAGGCGAGCATCTAGAAGATTCATGATTGGCTTTTATATTTTTCCATCTACAATCCTCTGGGCCTTCAACCCCTTCTTCCCATGAAATGATGGACAATCCCTTCTTGGGTCAGTACACCCGAAAATCCTAAAAGGTAAGGAGATAAGGGGATGAAGTGTGGAAAGTGACAAGTATGGTCGTGAAAGGCACGATGACTCATCAAGAGGACCTCCCAGTAGCAAACCTATCCCTAAGGGTGACCCACTCACTAGGGCGCAATGTCAACCACCAAAGTGAAACAGGGCAAAGAGCATAATTTCGAAGCAGAAGTTACATATTCAAAAGCAATTTAAAATGCAACAATCAAATGCCTCAATTATTGAAATGACACTCAATATAATACCTGGCTTGTACCTCATGGAGCAAGACCCAATGTCTTCTGGAAGCCAACCGATGTGACGGATACCCTCATGATGAATCTCGGAATTGTGGTGGCAAGGTGGGTCTCTGTCTGTGCAAGTGGACACTGTTGGTCAAGTTGTCTCTCGGTACTCCATGTTTGCAACCTGAGCGCCTTGAGACATCATCTCCTTAGTTATCCCTAGGAGTTGGGGATAACAATGGCAACAAGGTTGTTGGTGAGAGTTTGCAAGATGATTGCTTAGGTGGATGTCAACAAATTCCACCTACAAGTTGGAGGAGATAGCAGTTTGAGGGAGCACCAACAAGGTCCCAGGATTTGGAAATATGAGAAGTTGAAAATAGAATAGTTTCTTAAAAGATTTTGTCGTAAGAAGGGTAGGAGCTAGAAATAGAATTGTTGTGTTAAGTTGGGGTGTTGGAGCATTAACACTCCATTACTAAAGTTGAAATGTAATAAAGTTATGATGTTATTAAAGACTTTAATAAAACAATATTAGGTCATTTGTTAACAAGTGGTTAGGACAACTAGGTAGCATAACTATCTAATCGATGTAATAAAAGGGCATCCCCCCTCATTGTATAAGATGATTGCATGTTATAATAAATTATTATATTTTGCATTTCTCATTTTTGTTGTTCGTCTTTCTAACATCTCTCAGAACTTACACCATGAACCTCCTTTCTAGGACTACTATTTAATAGGAGAGTCGTCTGAACTACTATTAACCAAAATTCATCACTGAGATGATGCCCTTTCAACATCAACTGAGACATCTCCTTGTACATTTTTCTTCCTGGTCTGCTTTTCACTATCAGTATTAAGTCTTCAAGTCTTAGCTTAGATCAGTATTTGCATTCTGCATCTTGATCCATATAGGAGTCACTTTGCACTCCCACATTGTATCAACACTATTGTAATTAGTAGTCCCCTTGACCTATTTTTGTGGTCATTTGTTGGAGATTAATAAAATTATCTTATCTTATTACCTTATCTATCTACTATGGATCTATTCTTCCTCACCACTACATTTGTCATGGTGTGTAAGCAATTGTTGTCTGTTTCTTTATGCCTTGCGTCTTGCAAAAATCACAAACCTCATGATTCATGCTCACCTCCTGTCACATTGCAACACCTTGATATGTTTGGCACTTTCTTTTCCCACCACCAATGCTTGGAATTGTTGGCAAGCTTCAAAAAATTTTAATTTATACTTCAAAAAATAAACCCAAATCTCCTTTGAAATATCATCAGTAAAAGTAACAAAACATTTGACACCACCAAGGGACTAAGTTTTTAGAGGTCCACATACATCATTGTCGAGTAATTTATGTGCCTAGGTTGCTTTTGTGTTATTGTCTTCAAACATGACCCAATGTTGCTATCCTTCAAACATGCATCTCAAACACCTTTCTCCTCTTGTATTTCAAAATGACATTCACCACATTCTGCTTGTTGACCAAACCAGGATAAGAATAGTTCAAATAATCTTACCTCTCATGCTAAAGTTGATTCTCCAAGTAGAAACAAATTAAAATGCTTGTTACTTGTTTGGAACTCCTTCAAATCAACACGTATCATTGTTGATAGAAAGCAAGATTGCATCTGAAAACTTGTTAACAGAAAGCGAACCTGCTTTAAAACCCTGTACATGGAAAACATTTTGAATACTCTCAACTTCATCACCTGAAATTCTCACGGGTACTCCTCCTTTACCCTGCACTTGGTGTATTTTGTTATCTCCTAATGTGATTATTTCGCTTTCACATTTGTCATCTAGAAAACCTTTTTTTCTCCAAGCAATATGTTTGTAAATACAAAATCAAGATACCAAACACACTAAGAAGCTCCTACTTCTTTGTGTGTGGCCATGTAAACATATAGTTTGTTCGAATTCCACTACTTTTTCCAGTTTCACTACTCTCTACAAAATCACCTCTATGCATGCCAGTTCTACCTCTACATCTGACTATATCTTCTATTTGATTCCACTTCAGATCTTTTCTTTAAAAGATATTCTCTTCTATATGATTATTCCTTGCACAGCAATTACACTTCATAGGGCTTGTTGGTTTCAGGATTACCTCTGGACTCTTGTGAATAACTCCTGAAATTTTAATCCCAGTCATTGTGGCTGCCTCTGCCACAACTGCTATGTCTTCCTGTGACTGCTATATCGCATCCATCCTCTTCATCCTTCTTCCGCCTTTGTTCTTCCTGTAAGAGCAATCCTACAGCTTCCTTAAATGAAGGCATTTCTATTCTGGTTGACATACATGATGAAATCACAACAAAAATTGATACATTTGTCAAAGATTAATCAACAGAATTGTTACAAACTATTTGTCTGCAGTTGTTGTTTCAATTGCCAGTAATTCATTTCTACATTCTTCCTTCTTTTGACCATCATCAGTCACCAAATCTTCTTCCAACAACTTATTTCTTAACACATCTGAGTTCTTTAGAAGTCTCGCACAAACTTCTTAAGCTTATTCCAGGCTTCAACAGCACAATTAATGATTGTAATATGTCGTAACATCAAACTCATAAGAGATTATCCTCAACTACAAAGGTTATAATCATGGGTATTTTTTTCCTTGTTCTAGAAATTCATCGTACGCTCAGGTTTTGGTGTTTGTCCTGTCACAATCTCCCAATGGTCACTATAGGACAGAATTCAGACCATCTTTTGTTTCCAAGCTGGGTAACTGTTACAATTAAGCCTGTGAGAGTCCGGCATCATAAAGCTTTGAATACTTTCCGTGTTATCGTTTGATATTTATTTCGAAACTCACTTTGTATTATAATGCTTAATTCTCCAATAACTTCAGATCTGCTTAATTTTCTTGAAAATATTCAGGCAAACAATACCTAAAACTGCTATTGATCCAAAAAAATACTTAACACAATCAAATCTACTTATCTCTCCAGGTATTAAAAAAAAATCAGATAACTTATCTCACCAATTTAGACTTCTTATCTCTCCTTTTACTGTTATCAGAAGGTTTTATTGACATACATTGAGGGCAAGGGTCACGAAACTGAATTTTTTCTTAAGCCAGAAATAATCTTCAATCTAATGGACTATAAGATCTGGAAAAAATATCGTGTATGTTGTAACAGGTCCCTAGTTACTGAGTTTATATGTGTCCTGTATGCTGTAACAGGACTGCAAGAAAAACTGTATGTCTTCAATGTCTCCAAGTGCCCTAGCACTCTGCTGCATCTTCGCAAAACCATCTGTTACATTCTTGTGTCAATCAAGTCTACTCAAAACCATACTCTACATTCTTGTGCCGATCGTGATCTGCTTCCAAGCGTCCTAACATTCTTGACAGTGTTGTCGTGTTGTCTGGTATGACTATGTGCTTCATTCTGCATGCTGTAATCAGGTTATGTCTGTTGTTGTTTATGCTTTGATGTTGTGAGTCGTGACTGCCAATTTCCTGAAATGTGAACTCTCTCTACCATTTGACACTATGTGGCAGCTTTGCTTTGCTTTGATGCCTGCTAATCTGTCATCAGTGGTCCACAATTACTTTAATTGTATTTGAATATGTCTGTATTGGCCCTATCACCAGTCTACTTTTAACAGTCATTGTCATCGTGCACTTCAAAACCTTCAATTTTCTTCAATAGTTTGTATTCAGATACATCTTCAATGTTTCTGAAGTAGACTTTCTAATCTACTAATATTTCTAAATCTTGAAGAATATTCATACTTTCTATAAAACATCACGCTTAAAATAGTTTTGAATTTTAACGTGAAATAATCTCCACATGTATTTTCCATGCAAATTATCTCTGTCTGGAACATTGGAAGACTCTGGATCCTTGTGCCAAACTTTGTCAGCTGAACTCTTGGGTAACTCTGGTCCCACTCGAACCATGTTGTCCTATGATATCACTGTTAAAATATTCATACACATAGGCAGATATGTGTGAAGATAACCAATGCTACAATTCATTATTGAAGAAAATGTGGTATGCACATTCACAAATATATGAAGGAGCCTTGTTCCAGTTTTCAAGTATGGAACAACTCATATAATTAAAGCCTTTATTACAACATAAATGACTTATTACAGCTTTGTCATAATATATCATTAACTTTGTCCTAACATTACATCATTGACCTTTTTTATCTGAATTTCTTAACTAGTACCTAAGTCTTACAAAATAACATCACATTAATCTATCTAACAATAAGATACTTGGAACATTTTAAGACCTTACAATAAAACCCTTACACCAAATCAGCCTTCTTTCATGTGTCGCACATAAACACTACTTTCTAAGAGGTCAACCATTCCAATAGCATTTTTATATGAGCATGTTTCAAAATAGATATTGCAATTTGCTCCTACACATAAAGAAGTTTTTAAGCATATACAATCTACATAGCTGAGAAGACACCTCATAAATAGCCAACAAAGTGATCTCCAAAAGAAGAGTTTAGCACAACCACAGTATCTTTTTAGGCCACATTATTACACATGCACAATTAGTAAACTATCTGACCAAAGAACCATGAAGGCAGCAATACAGACACTAGTAGTCCTCGAAAAGTAAAAAATCTGGAGGTAATGAACCAAAACCATAGAAGATAAGCATTATTTCTCTGTCATCCTTTTCCTTACCAAAATTGCAGCCATTGTGAAAATCTTTTTCCATCTTCTCTACATAGCTGGCAGCAGCCTTACATTTGACCAAAACAGCATCCTCCTCCAAATGGTGATCATGAACAGATTCATATGCCGAAACTATCTTCTCCAATGTGCCTCCAACAGCAAGTTTCTAAATTCAAGTAATAAATAAGATGTACAAGTCTTCCATTGCAGCCATATAATAAGAAGAAGAAATGTGTGCACTTTCAACAACTTTGAGAAGAACATTAAGATGGTAACTTGAGAAACCATGCTTAAAAAGCTCACAAAGAAAACTACCAATGAGTCTGCTAGAGAAACTTAACACAAAAGAGAATAAGACATTTTACTTACTACTTTAGTGGAATGTAAATTTCTGCCATTGTTTGTGTTCTCTGATGACAGATGAGGATTTCTCCCCACCATCTCTTCCTTGAGAATCTGCCCACGAGATCCGAAGACTTTTCTTTCTTCCCATATATCAACCTAATATTTTCAAACACCAGCACAAGTCAAAAAGAATAGAAATGCTAATTACACACATCAGTGAAATCACAACAAATGCAATAATATAATGAATGTTCATTGATAATGCATGTCCATGGAATTGGAGTGATAGTATCACTGAAAACAATAACAGTAAACAGTGGTAGAGAAGGAAACTAAATATTCATTAAAGGACAAGCTTTCGGTGGCACATGTTCTCCCACCCAGTCATTAAGTTCCGTGGCTCAGGAACCAATATCAAGCCAGACTAGAAGCCATTTAAGCAATCGTTAAGCTTTGTTTACAATCAGAAATCAGCAAGGTAATTTTTGAGAAGGATTCTTAGCTATAAATAATAATAATAATAAATTATTAAATTCTCTATCCAAGGACATTAGAAATTCTGCATGGCACTTTGGAACAGATTAAGGAAGATTTTACAAGGAAGTACGCTTACAGCATCTAAAGAGGCAATCTATTCCAGTGTTACCAACATCGCGATAATATTGTAGACATCGCGATATTATCGTTGTTTTGAGGGTCAACAATATTATCGCCTGAGAATATTGCGATATTTTCGAAAATATCGCGATTTGATTGAAAATGTCACAGAGACACAGAAAGTGATGAATTAAAAGCCGATTTTTAGGTTTTAAAGTGTCATTTTGCAAACAGAGTGTAGGGTTTGGAGAGCAAAGGAGCAAGAGGCAAGCAAGAGCTGAAAACATGGTTTTTTTTGTCATTTTGCAAACAGAAGAGACTAGTAATCCACTAATTAATGGTAATAATAAATTCTTAACATTCTCCTTTATCTTTCACTTTCATCCTTTTACTTAAATTTTTAACATTACCATTAATTGTTTCAAGTTGTTTGAGAGTGGTTCCAACCTCATTGGACTTCATATCGAGAAAGTAGAATTTTAGGTCCCATTCAAAATTCAGCAGACTTAATGGTTTTCAGGATTTCAAGATTAGCAGTATTGCAACATTTCCACTAGATTCTATTGTGTATGAGGGTATGGAACATGCATTTAGACAAGAGCAGCAAGCTCTCTATGTACCTCAATGTTGGTGGCATTGATTGTTGAACTCTTCTGTCATGACCCTAATAAAAATGTACCCTTCACTCAAGTAAAATCACTTATTAGGCATGTTAAGTTTTTTCCATCTTATTTTAATGCTTAAAGGGTGACACTGATTATGAGGATCCTAATATAGGCAATGATTTTGATATGTAGTTATCTGTTGTAGCATGATTTCTTTTGGACTCTAGAGGCCATTTACAGCCTCTTTGTTGATGTATTTTCATTCAGAGATGGATTGCACTCGGTGCTATTTTGGTTATATGCTCCTTTACTTGCTATTTACATGAGAAACTTTGCATATTTGTGTATAATGGTTTGGATTTGTAACATCCCACTCTTGTGCGCACTGAGCGAACTTATCCTTGAGGACACTTGCTTGCAAGTGATCCGGATTATTATACTATTGGGCGTTTGATTATGATTATGAGGCATTATGGATATGATGACATGTTATTTTATTGTATTGATATAGACAGGTGTTATTGACTCGGTTCTCCTGAGTGTGTAGGACTTTGGACCTCGAGGATGCAGAGGCATCGATGAAACCCCTTGGACTCCGGATCGAGTCAGGGAGTGGACTATTGAGTTTTGATTATTGTTGATATGACATATGCATTCTGATTAGATGTTATGATGATTGATTTTATTTCTGACATGATTCGTTGATGATGCAGGTTGACGATAGCTTGCCGAGCAGACTCACATGTGGAGTAAAGGGGTTGTTAATATTATGGTAGCTTCAGGAGGTATGAACCTCTATTGTGACCTATGACGAGATTAGAATATTCCGGAAGGAAGTAAAGAAGTGAAGGAAACCCTAGACAAGTTGTCGGCTGCAGAAATATATTTAATATGAATTTATTAGTACCCAGGAGGAGAAGTCGACCCTAGTAAGCCTGCCCAGACTACTATAAATACAGGGCGCCAGTTCTCATTATCTCATCTCAGCAGTTGCAGAGAGAACTGGATCTGTGCAAGTGCAGTGGCAGTTTGTGCGCAAGTCTCTGGGAAAGTGTGCGCCAGCTTATGGGTGGGAATATCTGATTAGCTTGGTTTCTATACTTGCTTGGTGCATTAGCCTCTCTTGGCTATTGGACTGCTACCAAGATTCTCTTCTATGTCAAGGTCAAGGTGCTCGGAGGGTGGCTTCGGCCTATGGTTGGGTGACGAGGGTATCGTCAATGGTAAAACGAGCACAATCTTCTATATTCTAACAGGGGTCACGCACGACAACCAGAGATGTTGAGGGAGAGGTGTGGACAACAGCCCTGCCACAGCCT
The DNA here is from genome assembly GCA_032191745.1 of Picea mariana. Classification (NCBI taxonomy): domain Eukaryota; kingdom Viridiplantae; phylum Streptophyta; class Pinopsida; order Pinales; family Pinaceae; genus Picea; species Picea mariana. The sequence goes on along the minus strand of JASDQU010736778.1, from coordinate 78,739 downwards.
ACTAGCACTCTTGTCGTGGCTCGAACTGTAGGTTAACGATTACCTAATTCGAGAAAACCCGCGATCTCGTGAAGGCAGACTGCGACAGTCGCTCGCGATGATTCTAAGGGGCGTGCAATAAGGCAGGGTCCTTATTCATTAGAGGCCCTTAGTCTCCCATAAGATCACCTAGCGGAGTATTGACTCCACGGGTTTTTGATGTCTACCAAGTCAGTCAAGAGGCAAGTGGCACCCTTGGAGCACGTAGTGCGTCCTGAAGGGCACATCGCGCAAGAAAAATGAAAAGAGGCGAGTGGCACCCTTGGAGCACGTAGTGCGTCCTGAAGGGCACGTCACGCAAGGAAAACAGAAAAAGACGAGTGGCACCCTGGGAGCACCTAATGCGTCTTGAAGGGCACGTCGTGATTTCAACGAGTAAGTGAATAAACCTAGCCGGCCTTAAATCGAACGAAATGATAAGTGAGATTTAAAAACATTTTCCCTAATAAAAATTGACTCCCAGCCTAAGAAATTAAAATCTAAGTCTAAGTGATACTTGTGGTAAAAAATAATAATAATAATAATAATAATCATAATTAAACATGTGACGAGAAGGGGGTAAGCAATTCAATTAATTTCTTAAAATCAAATTATTTTGAGGGATTAAAATTTTAAAAGGGAATTGATTGTTTTGTTACATATGCTAATTAAAATTTATTAATTAAAAAGAAAAAGGGGAAAAAGGTAATTTTCTACACTTGCTAATTTGAGTTTTAGATAAAAAGGGAAAATAGGGAAACTTAAAAGAATTAGGAAACTAAGGGAGAAAGGGGAAACATAAATAAAAAGGGAAACATAAGGAAAAAGCAGAATGACTAACTTAGTAAGGAATCTTGCCTTTAAGAACTTTCTAAATTGAACTCAACTAGAAATTTAGTAAGGGCATAAAGTCATTAAAATGTGTAAGGGAATATGGGGACACCTAGGAGTGATTTTAGAAATGTTTTTAGGTGGGTGAGGGAAATAGGAGTAATTAAATAAATAATGAATTTAATTTATGGCGCAACTAGGGGGATGGGTGACATGTGTACGAGGGAAGTTTTTCTGAATTAAATTAATGAAAAATAAATTAAATGGGAATTTGAGAAAAAAATCTCTTAGAAACTCTATAAAAAGAATGGGGGAGGAGGAGTATGGATCTCTTCTTTTATGCGTAACGTTACGCTGCAGAATTTTGTCTTGACTGACTTATCTTGTGGGAGTTGGGATACCCATCTTGGGTAACGAGTGGTGGCTCAACCTTGTGAGGCGAGATGGGAGCTAGTTGGTCTTGGTTTAGTGTGTGTGGCCCCTTTGCGGCTCGGGGGGCTCAGGGGGAAGAAGAGTACCCCTAGCATTGGTTGAGAGGTACTGGTGAAGTCTCATCGATCGGCAAGCGAGAGCTAGATGGAGCGCGCGCAGGAAAACGACTCGAAGCTATCACATTGGGCTACGGTACGCACGCTTTTATTTGAATGGTTGATAAATATTGTTTTTGCGCTTTCATTTCTGTACTTTTAATTGTGTAAAGAAAGTGTTTTACTTAGCATTTTTAATCGAGCACTTAAATTCATCGTAGCTTTACGTTCGTTGCATTGTATTAATTCCCTTGGCAACCGATCCTTGATTGCTATGACTGTTCTGGTTGTTTTAATGATTATTATTAAGAGATTGTGCTTTATCTTTCATCCACATCCCTAGATCATCAGTCCACGCCTGAGCAGCCGACCAAGAGCTGGATCAACGGTCGTCACTTCGATGTTAATAGACCTATAGATCCTAACGCCCTTCTTTTCTGTGCGTGGATGATGAGCGAAGGATGTTTTTGCCCAGTGGTCTACCCCTGTTGATTGTTCAAGGTTGACCTCTAATCTTGCGCCTTCGTGTGAATGATCAACTTTGTGTTGAATGTTTAATCCTTGCTGCGATTGGCGTATCTTCTACGCCTGCGATTGATTGTTTCTTACTGCGATCTTCTTCTGCTTTTCGTTTTGTTGAATGACCATTAATGAGTCCAGTTTTTATTTAGTTTTTACTGTTGAAATAATCCCTGGTGTAATCGCTTCAGAATGTGGCACACACATTTCGAATCAATCCTTGAACAAACATTTCGTTTTTTTTTCTCTTCTGTTGAATTAATCCTTTAAATAATAGCTTCCTTGGTGCTATCCCTGCCCTCGCCGTGTAAACGTTTTAGTAAGTTGCACAAGCAATTCGTTAAATGATAGTTGATTCTAAACCGTTTGCATCCTTGTTTACATAGCCTGCGATTTGCTAATTGGATGGTGTTTTTACCTGCGGGAATGGTGATTACCTGCGTTTTTATATATATCATTATGACTGCTTTTTTATATTTTTATATTGTATGTGATTTGCTATTTGGATGGCGTTTTTACCTGTACTATGCATAACCAAAGACAGCGATAATAATATCATGTTGTTAGCATTTAGACAGGAATCATATCTTTACACAGCATTATCGTAATTAACTCAGTGATCTCATATTTATTTCCTGGTTGCATAACAGCGATTTGAATAGCATATTAAACTCAGCGATCTCATTTTTAATTCCTTGTTGCATAACAACGATTTGAATAGCATATTAAACTCGGCGATCTCTTATTTATTTCCTTGTTGCATGACAGCTATTTGAATTTCATATTAACTCAGCAATCTCATATCTGATTCCATTGTTGCAAGACAGCGATATATACAGTTAGCAATATTGCTAATTCTGTTTTATTGGACAGAGCGTATCCTTTTCATTATTAGACATCAATTCCTTCTTACATTAAAGGACTGCAAGACATTAAGAGACAGCAAATATAGTGAGAGATTAAAAGACAGCAATTAAATGATGGTCTGCGTTTTTTTTTTAATGGCTATAATAGCGACTTCAAATTACTCTGCGATTTTCCTTTATGGACAGTGATTTACCCAGCTTCACATAGTGTTTCCCATATTGATCACTGTTAGACACCTCCCTGTGATAGGCAACAATTTTATAGCTTCATCAATTGATAGAATCGGTAATGTACAGCGAATTTATCCAGTGGGCTGACAACGAATTAATTGTTGAGTTTTCGACTGTGCATCAGCTGCGCATTGACTGTGCAATGATGGCGTTTGCAAATATAGAAAGCCATTTATTTATATTGAATTACTGACAGAACATTTTACATGTCAGAGAACGTTCTATATTTTAGACTTGTTATTGTACAGCAGTTCTTTAAATGTTATTAAGGCAGTTCTTCAGTTGTTTATCATAACAGTTTCTTTAATCATTTATAACCGTTCTTTAATTGTTAATTGTTAATTGTTATTTCAGCAGTTCTTTAAATGTTTATTAAAGCAGTCTTAATTATATATTACAACAGTTTCTTTAATTATTAAATACAGCAGTTTCATAACGTCAAGTTCCGTGTATGTGCAAGTAGATTTTAAGAGGTTATCCTTTTTCCACATTATATGTTGTGGGTAAGCACGATTTCTAATACAAGACCTTATATATCAAATGGGAATTATCATAAAGTATATCAGAATATAGATTGCATTCTAAGGGATAAAATGTTCTTAGAGTGGTAGAAGTTGATATGGTTGTATTGTAGTGGTTATCTTGACTTCACTGTGGCTAAGGATCCCTTTTATCTTTTGCAACTTTAAATTACTAACAACCTTGTTAGAGCCAGTCGAAATCGCTAGTTTACGCTCAATATTTCGGAGGTCATGCATTATTAGAACCCTTCTGTCACTTAGAATTATTGAAGCGAGATCGTTGCTTTCTTAGAATTCCATTTTGCTTTCTTAGAATTCCATTTTGCCACTTATGTGTGATGTAAGGTGATCGCTTCCCTTACTTAGATTTATTGCTTCTAACCTTGATTGATTTTCGACATTGGGCGCACCCATTTTCAAGTATCGCATGTCATTTGGAGTTGGCTTGTGGCTCTTATAATTTGAACTTGCGCAGTTAAAAGTACAGAATGTGGTTTCCCGGCGTCGAAGTATAGCATAATAGATTAGGGTTTATTATCTATAGATTTGTTTTAGGCATGACAGTTAAGTTTGGACATCTGGCGTGGGCCTTCTATGTCTTGATTTAAAGGCTTAGGACCGTTTAACTTTGCGCCTTAATTACTTGCGCTTGACACATTGTGGCGGCATGAATCCTTAGGATGGGATCAATGTGTGCGTTGTTGGAGAAGTGCATACGAAACCTGGTTGGGTCATGCACTTCCCGTGTAGGGTGCAGTGGTTGTTGTAATTGAATTTTGGTACCGTGTTCTGCAATGTTGTGATTGTTCTCACTCGCCATAAGGGTTCTAATCACTGGTCGTCGAAGTTATTGGGGTGAATTGATTGGATCTTTGTGTGTTACATCCAGCAGCATGATGTGCTAGTCCGTTGGGTCGTGACATTGTCGGTGGCCTGAATTGCGTGCCTCGTGTTCGTCGTCAAGTTGTGTTATTTAACTGATGTCGTTGTTTCCGTCTTGCTTTAAAAAGAAAAAAAAAACTTTGCTTTTGCGTTGAGCCACTTGTAGTCGTAACGTCGGGGTCGTTACAGGATTCATATGGATGCGCATGAATATATCTTCACGGACTACAACAGAGTGATTTGTACTTGGCAGTAGCACCAGTAGAGGACACCAGAGTATAGCTCATCCTTCTTCTACAGGACAGAGTCCAATGCTAGCCCCAGGGCCTTCTTCCTCTAAAGGAAAATCCACTTCTAGAGCCACCACCTTTGCCTATAAAAGGGGCAGAGGGAATCATTAATTTATTTACCTAATTTCATTGTAGATAACTCATGATGATGATACATTTGTTATATTTTTTTATGATATTTTGAGGCTTTAAAGTCGGGACATGATTCAGTGTTGATTTGTGATGTATTCGAGTTTACTCGACATCTTATACATCTTATATATCAGTTCTATTTTCATATTTATGTGGAAATGCATTTATTTGATGTTGTTGATGCTTTAGATATTTAAAAAATTGAAAATAAATGAATATTTTTGTATTTTTTTCATTCTTACGACATTTTCCGATATTTTGTAATATTTTCCCCGATGTTGCCGATATTTTCGTTTTCGGACCCTTGACGATATTTTGTCGCTGTTGATGTTGGTAACACTGATCTATTCGATGGGCAGACCTAGTAGCAAGCTTGGTTATAAAAGAAGAATCCATGATTCAAATTTCAAATTAACAGGATTCCAAATAACCTCAAGAGGAGGAACAACAATTTACCAAAGGTCCCTAAGAGGAATAAAGACAACGTATCAATACCCTCAAAGGGAATTACAGCCTAAGCCAATAAATCTAGGCCTAAATGTAGAATCAAAATCAGATTTTCAAAAAACTAGAAAATTAGGGTGGCAGTAATGTATGCAACAAGTGGGAGTCCATTGGGTTGTCATCTAGTGGCAAGTCGGAGCAATTGTCACCAAAATGGCCCAAGTTCAAACCTAACAGGCATCCTATGGTAGAAAACAAAAAAGGTGTAACAGAGATAAGATAATTTTATTATTGCCCAACAACTTACAAGATAACCACAAATAGGTCGATGGGACTGCTAAGTACAATAGTCTGGAATACAAAGTGGGAGCACAAAGGCCGCTCCTATTAAATATTTATAAAAGCAGCAAGGTAAACGCAGATCCAAACTATTGTACACTGGATAAAATTTTGTAGTAAGATAAGATAAGATAAGATAATTTTATTAATGTCCAATGAATGACCACAAAAGTAGGTCAATCGGACTAAGGATACATCCAATGTGAGTACAATGTAGAAGTGCAAAAGCATCTCCCATAAAATGATAAAGAAAAAGAATCAGAAAGTACAGTCTAGGTAAATATCCGACTAGGCTACGCCCTAGGCCTAGTTAAAGCCAAAAATAAAGTGTATAAAACAGTGCCATAAGTGCGGGGATACAAAGTGAGAGTGTCCATAGTAGGGGTTGGACAACCCAAAACTAGTTGTGGGAGAGATATTTGAACACTGAAAATCGGGCCAATGAGGTCAATGTGCCCTGGATATGATGACCAATGATGAGGGGGGCAAGGGGGATCGCACAGGTTATTTGTTGGAGTCCTCGAGAACAATAAGGGGATCCAGTTGTATGACCTGGGGGATGTAGGGACGAGGAAGCCCAGTTCTCCTACCATCTGAGGTCGAAGGAAAGAAGCTCTGAATAGATCTTTGACTACTCTATTGGGGTTGGGAGGCTATCCAACAAGCGAGAGGAGCCCTACTCTGAAATCATCTTGGGTTGAACCCTCTCTCACTATGAGGATGTGTGGTCTGATGTATGGGCCTGCACCTCCGAACTAGTCTCAAACATATCAGTGATCTCCCAGGGGGGACGTTGAGCAGACCCAAGGTCTCACTATTCTATGGTCTAAAGTACTTCGAAGCTCGGATTGTCGTTTGTTACTCCAATCTGATGGAAGAGCATGGAAATAGGACGTGATCTTCCTAGTCTGCCCCAGGTGGTGGGGGGCATGCAAGAGAGGATCATCGGTTGAGAATCTCCCTGATGAAAAGAGCTAGACACCTCTAGTCATGATATCGAAAGAAAGTAGAGAGAGAGCTCCCTGAGTCCCTGTAGAGGCAGTGGTGACGTCCTTTGATCTCATAGTATACAGGGCACCGGAAAATGAGGTGCCTCTCTGTCTCTGGCTCCTGTAGGTGACACAGCTGGCAGATCCTATTAGAGCATGGGATCAATGTTTTAAAAACCGAAACCGGTACCGGAACCGGTCGAGGGTCCAACCTGAACCAGAACCGGAACCGGATCCGGTAATAAACCGGTCGAACCGGTTTCAATGAACCGGTTTTTTAAAAAATACATAAAATATTTAAATTTTAACGAAAAAAATATTTTTTTAAGATTTTAAATCATGTTTCCAAAGCATTAGAGACAATTAGAGACAACATATCCAAAGTATGCTCATGAATATATCAAAATGACACCAAGTGCAATACATATCTAGAGATCGAAACATAAATACATAATCAATGAGGCTCTAAATTGCCTCTACAACATCAAATAACATACTAAGTTAGAGTCGCTGATACTATATGTGGGAAAGCCAATGAAATATACAAAATAGCCATAGGGTAGATACTAGAACCGTAGATGGAAGAATCTCATAGCTCATGAGTCATGATTGTCAGTGGTCCTCCATGTCATAATCATCAAGATTGGCATCACTACCACTGCTCTCTCCTCCATCTCCTCCTCCTCCTCCCCTATATCCAATGCAATCCGTACATTTGTTGATGTGGACTCTGGAGGATGACCCCTTAAGAGGATCACCATCATCAAAAGTGACCGGCTCTAGCTTGTATATAAGATGGAGGTCGGTGTGCACATACACTACTAAGTCACAGGACACGACGACAAACTACAAAGAGAAGAGTTCAATAGAAGAGTTTATACTTGAGTGAAGGGTACATTTTTACTGGGGTCGTGACAAAAGAGTTCAACAATCAATGCCAGCAACATCCAAGTACATAAAGGGCTTGGTTCTCTTGATTAAATGCCAGTTCCATACCCTCATACATGATAGAATCCAGTGGAAACATTGCAATCTTGAAATCCTGAAAACCGTTAAGTCTGTTGAATTTTGAATGGGACCTAAAATTCTACTTTCTCCATATGAAGTCCAATGAGGTTGGAACCACTCTCAAACATCCTGAAACAATTAATGGTAATTTAAGTAAAAGGATGAAAATGAAAGATAAAGGAGAATGTCACTTACATTACCATTAATTACTAGGGTGGGTGAAATGGAGGGGGTGGGCACCTCTTTAAATGGCATAAATAAGGCAAAATAACCCTCAGCTGCACACCAAAACACCTTACAACTCCAACTTGCATGAGAAAACATGAGCCAAGTACTTCTCTATTACTTAGGTTTTAGGTTTTAGGGGGTTTTAGAGGGTTTTAGGTTTCTAGGACCAAACCAGCCGGTTCAGTTTATTGACCGGTTTGAACCGGTCGACCATCAAACCAGTCAAACCGGCCGGTTTCGGTTTCGGTTCAACGGTTTTTAAAACATTGCATGGGATATGGTGATCAGTCTCTACTCGGAGTCGATGAGAACCAACCCAGAGATGACCAAGAGGGATCATGAGTGAGTGCATCCAATGTTTGTACGTTTATGGGGGGCGGACAATGAAACCATCCCGCAGCTTAAGAAAGTGCTCTAAGTAGAAAGACATCTTCGAGCCTAGGCTCGTCGAGGGTGAAGTCCAAGTGACCTGGATATATAATTTGTAAATGTCCTCTCTGATGTCTCGATTCACAATCTGTCTAGTCGGCAAGAGATGGACCAGCACATCTAAGGAGTACCTGAAGGGAGGAAGGTGCTCTGGGGAGATGGTCATCAACTGTAGAAGTCGGGACGCCTCTGAAAACCAACCTCATGTGGGGCCTGTGGAGTGATCCAAGGCGAGGGTCTCTGAGGAGCAAAGTGCAAGATAGGGGTACCACTCTCTCCCAGTAGTAGAGTCCCTGAAAGATCTAACTCTATGAATGAAGGAGATCAAGCGAAAGATAACCTTGAGGAGAAATGGTTGGACACCAAACTCTCGTTGAACTTTCACTATGCTAGGCTCAAGCATGAGGTTTATTTCATTTAGCATGTACTTGAACCATAAACAAATGCAGCTACACCATACACAAGTGTTGCAATAACCAAGATCACAAGAAGAAATACCATGCATAAGAACACAAGAAATATCCTAGGAACCCCTTCTACTCAAGGGAAGAAAACCCAGCAATCCTTTGCTATAATCTCAAGAGAAGATCCCCCAACCATAAAACCCTAATGCACAAAAGAGGGTGCTCTACCACCTTGAAACTAGCGCCCAAGAGAGGTGCGCACTTCATCCTTAGATGTAGTTCTGAAATTTCCAAATGACATGTGACAAGTGTGTTTCCTCAATGGGGAAATCACCTTTACTTATACTAGACCAGACACAGCAATAGGTGTGTTTGTTGGCACAACAGGGTCGACCTCAATAACTCAGAAAATAATTAATTATTACAATAAACATTAATTATCTTTCACATATTGTGGAGTCGACCTGTACCCTTTACATAACAATTAGGGTTACAGGTAAATCTTCCTCTCAGACAATATAGCAAGGGATCTCACACATCCACAAGTGCTCAGCCACTAGGGGCACGTCCACCTGTGCTCAGCAACAGGGACGTCCTACTCAACAGATATGTATCTCACTGAGTCCACAGGAGAATCATCTGAAGTACCATCTCAAGCCTGACTCAACTGAGACCACAAGGCAGGAGACCACACGTCATAACAACTCAATCCAGAGTCTGATGCACACCCATCACATGGGCACCTTCACCCCACATAGGGATACACATTGTTTCATCTCAATCCAGAGAGGAACGACACACCCATCTCATGGGCATCCTCACCCCACACTGTGGCACACATCATCTCATCTCAATCCAGAGAGGAACGACACACCCATCTCATGGGCACACCCAACTCATGGGCTCTTTCACAGGTCGACTCACTCAGTCTGTGTCCTGGAGGATGTCTCACGAAGTTGTAATCATCAACAACTCTGCCTGAATAATGGACTATGGAACTGTACGTTTGCATCTGATCATGCACCTAAGAAGCAAGGTCTGAACTCTCTTGAATCGAGCCCAATTTGTAGGTATCAAGCTTGGTCCCCAGATCTCCAAGCCATAGTTGTAGGCCTGATAATCGCCTCCATCATGTAGAGTTTGGACGAGATGTCCTGAAACTGACCTTGGAAGCATTGTCTCTTAATGAGGGCTAGGGACCCATACCCTTTGTTGAGTCGAGGTTCAAGGGCTTGTCGCATACCAAAGCGAGGTCCCGTGAACTAGACCCCCAGGTAGGTGTAAGTTGCATTGATCTCAATCTCTTCCCCCCTGAAGTAGAAGTGTAAGTCTATGAGATGGCATGTGGATGCATTGAAGATCATGACCTTGGCTACGGCATCAATTTTCCTCTGTAGGCCCTTAGGAGTAGAGGCCAACAAGATCTGATCATCAACGAAAAGGAGTAGGGAGATCAACACCTAATGAAGGAGACAGCCATCTCCATCCTGGATGTGGTCGTGGAGGAAAGACTCTAGCTCATCAATATAGATCCCAAAAAGAGTCGGCGAGACGGGGCATCCCTGCTTTTCCCCGATCGTAATCTAAATAAAGTCGGACAGTCCGTGAGCCAACTTGAGACGTCCCAAAACTGACTCATACAATCTCATGATGGTTGCTAGGAGGGTCTTAGATATGTTGATGTCGCGAAGTCTTTGGAATAGAGCCTCACGTGGCACTATGTCAAAAGCTTTTCAATAGTCTATAAAATAACAGTAAACCTTCAAAGAGCAATGACGAGCCCCCTCAATAATGGCTCTGAGTGTGAAAATGTGATCGGTCGTCTAGTAACATGGGCGAAAACCGACCTATCCCTTAGCTCTTAGATGAAAACTCCCTAAATCGTCAGAAAGTCGTTGATGTAAAGTTGTGGCATAAAGTTCGTAGAATCTATGTCCTGTAATTATTTGGGTCAAAGCTATTCCCCGATTTGTGAATAGGGTAAATGATGTGCCTTGTCCAGGAGTGAGGGAAACCTACACATACCACATGGTTAAATAAATCAGTAATATGTGAGTCAAGAGATCAGACACCCTGTATAAGGAATTCAGCCTGGAGGCCTTCTTCATTTGTTGCTCTGTTGGTACTCATAGCCCTAGTTGCTCACCTGATGTCTCTCTCAGAGAAAAGGTGGCATGAAGAGGGAGGGGAGTGGAGGCGGGTGGGAGGTTGCCCGAGAATGTCGTAAAGGGAGGTTGTGTGGGAGTACATGGCTTGGGGATCTAAGTCGGGTGAGATGGCATGATATCTAAGAAAAAGGACACGCCAGAAGGATTTCGGGGAGTGGCAGAGGGTTGAGCAAAGTTCACGCCTCCTCTAGGAGAGGAACACTCGCTTTTTGAGTTTATGGTAGGTTTTACAGAGGCTAGGGGAGGATGAGGGGTCGTGTGTGAGGGTGAAACGGAGATGTTTGTGGAGGGTTTTGCATTCATCATCGAACCAATGATGCTTGGAGCAAGATCCAGGGGTGGGCTTATGGGTGTGTTGAAGAGTAGAGTGGGGATAGGAGTCGAGGGTTGTCGCCTCAAGAGCCTTGGAGAGGATCTCATATTTAATTGTGGTTGTGTCGAATGATCTGAAGTGTGAAATAGGGGGGAGCAACTCCTTAAGGCCGGTGGTATAGGAGTCGGCATAATCTCTATCGAAAAGGAAGGTGGTGAGGGGAGCTGGTGGGGGGGAACTGGGAGGTGGGGGCAGAGGGAAAGGTGATGTAGAAAGGGAGAAAGTGAGGAGAGCATGGTCAACCAGAGGGAGGGGGAATATTGAGAGGTGTTGGATGTGCAGGAGGAGTTCTTGGTTAGCCAGGACTTAATCAACCACACTGCCCCCCCTGTTGTGGGGGAAACAAGTAAAATCCCCTGTTCCCGGAAAACACGGGAGTCCGTTTAGGATCAATAAGTCACGGGATTCATCAATAAGTCATGGGATTCACCCATGACTTATCTACGTAGTCTAGTACAATGAAACGAGAGAGCAGATCATTGACGTAGAAACATGCTAGTACTACTAAGAACCCAAGAATAACTCCTCCAGTAAAAGGGGAGGGGATGATGTCTGGCCTTATGGGTGTTGATCAACCACCCCCGATGCTCCCACTCCTAACATCTTAGACCAAAGAGAAGAAACTAATGATAGATGACTGATCGGAGGATCTAGAAGTTTTGGAACCAGAACTGAACCGAAACCGGTAAAACCGGTCAGTCCGACCGGTTCTCAGCCCCCACCGTTCTGAACCACCCCTCGAAACCTCCCCTAACCGGTTCCGTACAGAACCAGTTTTTTTGCCCAAACTGTCTGGTTCCGTACCGGTTCCGTGAAGATGACCCGCAGTCGGAAAAGATAGGGGGAAATTAGTTTTTTTTTTTAATTTTGGGTTGGGGGCATGCATGGGAAGCTTCTAGAATTGTCTAGAGACCCTAATGAAGCTATAAAGGCAACCCCACCCCCTCTCTTTCACTCACACTACTCATTTGGCTTCTCTTGAGTTTGTGAGCTCAGGGTTTTTCTTGAGTTTAGAGAGCTGATTGCAGGGCTGAGTTGGAGAGGTTGCTAGGCTGATTTGGAGAGGTGATTGTTGGGCTCATTTGGAGAGTTCTTTTGCCTCTTTTCTTGGAGCTGATTTGGAGCATATTTCTTGGGAAGATTTGGAGCTTGTTTTCAAGGTATGTAAACTATGCACTTACTCCCCTTAAAATTGTTGTTGTTTTCTCCGAAAAATTATTGTTGTTTTCTCCTAGCAATTAAAAAAACATAGGGTTTTTATTTGCAGATTTTTATTTGTTTCCATGTCTCCTAAAGAAAAGAGGTATCCAACATGGCTTCATTGCCAATTGATTGATGGGGTAATGGTTTGTAATTATTGCCAAAAGGAGGTTGGTGGGGGAGGTATTCATAGGATCAAGCAATATTTAACCAATGCAAGGGGGAATATAAAACCATGCTTGAATGTTTCTGATGAACTAAAAGATGAGATGCAGGGCCTTCTTGATGACTTTCAAGTAGATAAAGCCAAGAATAAGAAGGTTCGAAAAGAGGTGGGGAGAAGTAGTGGTGGAACTCGATTTGATAGTGATCCTCAAGATAGAATGCCTAGTTTTGAGGAATCCTCTACTTTCCCAATCCCTGGGTGTGATCCTTATACCAATCCTAGGGAAGAAGTAGAACATGTTGGTGGAAGTGGTGCTAATGCATCAACGTCCAAAAGGCCTCGTGGTAACCTTGACTCATTTTTTTTTACCCCACACTACCCCTGGTTCTCAGCCCACTATTGATGGCAAATGGAAGAATATAGAAAGGGAGGTTGCTTGGGAATGCATTGCTAGGTGGTGGTATGATGCAGACATACCTTTCAATGCTGCAAGGTCTATTTATTATCAACCTATGTTGGATGTTGTAGCTTCATGTGGATCAGGCTTCAAGGGACCTGGTTATGAGGATATTAGGGGGAATCTGTTAAAAAATGAAGTTGAAAGAGTAAAGGAATACCTCATAGAGTTCAAGGACTCATGGTCTAAAACAAGGTGCACAATCATGTCTGATGGATGGATTGATCAGCAATCCCACACCATTCTCAACTTCCTTATTGCTTTCCCTAAAGGAACTATGTTCCTTAAATCAATGGATGCATCTGATCAAGTGAAAGATGCAAATTTACTATTTCGTCTTTTGGATGAAGTAGTTGAGGAGGTGGGGTTGCAAAATGTTGTACAGGTTATCACAGATAATAACGCAAATTATGTTGCAACTGGAAGGATGTTAGAGGAAAAGCATCGTACCATTTGGTGGACTCCATGTGCAGCCCATTGTTTGGACCTCATGCTTGAGAATATTGGGAAAATTGAATGGGTGAAAAAAACAGTGGAACAAGGTAAAAGCATAACAAGGTACATTTACAACCACTCATGGGTTTTGAACGTTATGAGAAAAAACACGGATGGGAGAGAGCTTGTCAGGTCAGCTATCACACCTTTTGCAACGAATTTTCTTACGTTGCAATCCATGATTGACCAAAAAGACAACCTGAGGAAGATGTTCTCTTATGATGAGTGGAATGCATGTTGCAGAATGTTGTACATGTTATCACAGATAATGCCGCAAATTATGTTGCAACTGAAAGGATGTTAGAGGAAAAGCATCGTACCATTTGGTGGACTCCATGTGCAGCCCATTGTTTGGACCTCATGCTTGAGAATATTGGGAAAATTGAATGGGTGAAAAAAACAGTGGAACAAGGTAAAAGCATAACAAGGTACATTTACAACCACTCATGGGTTTTGAACCTTATGAGAAAAAACACTGATGGAAGAGAGCTTGTCAGGTCAGCTATCACACCTTTTGCAACGAATTTTCTTACGTTGCAATCCATGATTGACCAAAAACACAACCTGAGGAAGATGTTCTCTTATGATGAGTGGAATGCATCTCAATGGAGCAAGAAGGCCGAAGGCAAAGAGATTGTTGAAAAAGTGTATGAGAAAACATTTTGGAAAAGGGCAAAGGAGACAGTGCTATTTAGTGCACCTCTTGTGAAAATCTTGAGAATGGTGGATGGTGATAAACCAGCCATGGGTTTTGTTTATGGGGCCATGGATCAAGCCAAGGAGGCAATAAAGGAAGCATATCAGGGTAAAAGGAAAAAGTATCTTCCTTTGTGGAGAATCATTGATGAAAGATGGAATAAACAACTCCATCGGCCTTTACATGCTGCAGGATATTACTTGAATCCCAGGTAAGTAGTAAGTAATTTCAAATTTTTTAAGATATATTATTAAATTTTAATTGCAAATGTTTAAACTTTAGCTAATGTCTCAAAAATCAAACTAATTGACTCTTAAGTTTTAAGTCTTTGAAAGGTACCATTACACAAAAGATTTTGAAGCAGATGGGGAGGTAAAAGAAGGATTATACAAATGCATTGAGTGCATGGTCCCTGATTCCAACAAACAAGATGAGATACACAGCAAACTCTTGCATTTCAATGAGTATTGGTACCTTTGGCATGGCTATGGTTGTTCGAAGTAGAGCAAAAGATCCACCAGGTACGTAATTCTAAAGTCTTTCAATTATATTATTCATTGCAAAAATTAAATCAAACTTTCAAACTCCTTTGCTAAATCTTCTTTGTCTTTACATGCAGCTTATTGGTGGCAGCAATTTGGTAGTCAATGCCATGAATTGCAAAAATTTGTAGTTCAAATATTGAGCCAGACATGAAGTGTTTCTGGGTGTGAACGCAACTGGAGTGTTTTTGAGCGTATACATACCAAGAAGAGAAATTGTTTAGAGCAAAAACGGTTGAATGATATGGTATTTGTTATGTATAACCTTAGGCTGAGGTGCAACCAATTGATGAACAAGACCCCTGAATCCAACAACATATTCTTGGATGATGTTGATCCCTCATCAGATTGGGTTGTGGAGACTCAGCCAACAGCTTTTGACAATGAAAACCTCTCCTGAATGGATTTGGCTCTCGAGCCACATCAAGAGAATGTGTGCACTGATGTTGCACCTGTATCTTTGCCTTCTGGACCAGGGGAATCAAGCCAGGCTCAGAATCCCCCTGTTGAATCTACTCATGTTGAGGATGTAGATGATGACTCTGAGTCTGAGTCTGAGTCCTCTGAGTCTTCCTTTCAGTATGCAGATTCAAATTATTAGATTGTGTAGTCTCTACTCTCTAGAGTCTAGCCTAGACTCTAGAGATATTTTTGGACTTTATAGGGCCATTTAGAGCCTTTTTTATGATGTATTTTGATTCGGATATTCATATGACTATGGACTCATGGAGTGCACTTACTCTTAGTGCTATTTTGGTTTTATACACTATTACTTGTTATATATATATATGAGAAACTTTGCAAATTTGTCTATAATGGTTTGGATTCACATGGATGCACATGAATATATATGAGAAACTTTGCAAATTTGTGTATAATGGTTTGGAATCGGATTCACATGGATGCACATGAATATATATGAGAAACTTTGCAAATTTGTGTATAACGGTTTGGATTCACATGGATGCACATGAATATGTCTTTGTTTTTCAAAATTTGAATATTTTATGTATTTTTAGTGACCGGTTTTTTGATCTAGTTTTTTCCCGGTTCCAGTTTGGTTCCGGTTTTTGGGGTCGACCGGTTTTAATGACCGTTCCGGTTCTGGTAACTTTGTGTCTCATAGTCCACATAAGGTAGCCCCATGTCGAGATCTGGGGGAAGCCCACTATCTGCCTGTGTTGTCTATACTATCCCAGGATCTAAAACGACACCCCCGTGTGCACCTCACCGGCTGAGCCTGGATGGTCTTCCTGGACCTCATGGATCTAATGTTTGATGAAGTGCTACTGTCTGCCAGCCTCTTGGTGCCTCTGTCTAATGTGAGCACCAGAAAGAATGAAGTGATTGGCTTGGAGGTGTCTGGTCTGGGCAGGGGTGACCGGAAAGAGAGATATAAAGCTGAGGGCCTCACGCATCTGCATAGAGAAGTGTGTTGAGTGTGTTAAATGATGATATGCGAAGCGACTTTGTTCACAGGCAGTAAGCTCAAATGTTCCTGTGAAAAAGGAAAAATATGTATTGGACATGTGAGCTTAAATTCCATGTAGTAATGGGTGGAGGGCTAGGGCAAAGCTTGAAGTGGTCATTCATTCTCCTCTACAAATTCATTACTGTGAATTCAGGATGAGTCTGCTCAAAGGATATCTTGTTGTGGGACAAGAAGAGAAGTGAAACAAGAGTTCATCTTCAGCTACTGGTTGGCAGGATCCATCAGAATGTCTGAAGAGTCAAAGAGGAAGGAACATCAAAGTAGCAGGAAGAGGAGTTATGCAATTCCTACCAGAGAGCAGCTGAGAAATATGGCCTTCATTAGAGAACCCAGTGGCCTAAGCAAAGAGGAAAAAATCCATTGTAAATGAATTTGGGAAGCTGGAAAGTCTGTGGTGGACGAGAGAAGAACCTGATGGTTGTATAACCCAAACAGTCTCAATGTTGCCATGGTATTTACACAATGGCTGGTGCAATGAAAAGGAAAACTGTAACTTTTAGTTTAATGTTGCTGAGTCTGTGTTCTCCTTCAGCATGGTGCACTCACCAGTTAAAGCATGGCACTTTGTAGATCCTGGTGTCCGGTTCTGTGCACAGAAAGAGCCACCTTGGGTGAGGGCACATCAGCATTAGCAGAGGCCTCTATAGGCAGAGGTAGAGGCACATGCATGCCTGAAGCATGCATTTCCAGTTTTAGCCTTCTTATAATTAGAAGCGACTTTTCTGTATTTAGAATTGTTTTTACAGATTTACAATTGCTTTTCTTTATTGACTTCAGAACTTGCTTTTTCAGTTCAGACATAACACAAGTTCTAAAATTAGCCTAGGTGCATTAGTTAGAGGTGTTTCTAAGTTTAGTGTGGCACTTTATTCTAAACAGTTCTCCATCCAAAGCTGCGCGCAATTCTCTAGAGGAGTTAAGGTTTTGACAAGTCAACCTAGGCACTTTTATTAGACGGTTCTATTTTTGTAAACCCTAGATCTCTCCTATTCTATAAAGGAGAGATAGAACAGACTTTTACAATAGTGTCTTAGTGATTTGGCAAGTGAGTTGCTATGTAATCTTTCAGTTCTGGGTTAATAGACAGAGGTGTGATTGGTTGCTGCAATATCGGCCTGCTATAAATATTTTCATTGTGGTGTATTTCCAGATCTAGCATTCCTTACAGTTTCAATAGGATTTATGATTTTAGTTTTCTAGAGTTGTGAGAGTGCAGGTTTGATTACCAGGTCCTGAAAATTTAATATGATATCAAAGTTGAAGATCTGAAACCTTCTAGGAATCCGTGGATGGAGAAGACTACCACCCATGAGAGGGATATGTCAGAAGGTTTTCCGTCATGTGTGATGCCCAAGAGTCTTCAGTGATTGAAGCAATTCAGACCTGTAACAGTTTGCAGCTCTGATTACCATGTCCTGAAAATTTAATATGCTATCCGAGCTGTTGATCTGAAATCTTCCAAGAATCTGTGAATGGAGAAGGCTGCCCCCAGTAAGAGGGAGGCTGTCAGAAGGTTTCAGTGGGTGTGATGCCCAAGATTCTTCATTGATTGAAGCAATTCGGACCTGGGACAGTTTGCAGCTCCGATTACCATGTCCTGAAAATTTAACATGCTATTAGAGCTGCTGATCTGAAATCTTCCAAGAATCTGTGAATGGAGAAGTCTGCCCCCAGTAAGAGGGAGGCTGTCAGAAGGTTTCAGTGGGTGTGATGCCCAAGATTCTTCATTGATTGAAGCAATTCAAACCTGTGAGAGGTTGTAGGTTGTAATGCCCTAAATGCTCCAGTTATTGAAAAGGAGCTCTACACCTGAGATAGGTTTCTGATATGATTTATTCTCGGCAAATTTGTTTGGTTGAGGTGAGTTCCAGGGTTTGCAGGGATGGCCAATGTAGGTCTCAGAGAGTCTGACAGGTTAGAAGGTGCTGCAAACTTCACTCCTTGAAAGTGCAGACTTCAGATGTTGTTGGAGGAGGTTGACCTTTGGTGTTTTCTTTATGGGAAGGTTACAATCCCTACTGATCCAGCACAGTTGGCCAAACACAACCAAAAATGAGCCAAATCTAAGAGAATCTTCCTTGATTCTGTGAAGGACCATTTGATTCCTCACATTGAAGACAAGAAGTCAGCCCAGGATATGTATGATGTCTTAATCACTCTGTATCAGAGTTAATATTTCCCACAAAATACTTTTGGAGAACAAACTTTATCCACACGCATGAGTGACACAGACACAGTGGCAAGCTACTTGATGAGAATCACTGATTTAAAAGATCAGCAGATTTACAAAGAACCTTCCAGGGCCAAGATAGCAGAAATCATAATTGACTTCATATTTTCCTAGTTTCATGGACCAAGACCAGAATGAAGAAATCATAGCTGAGGTCTCAAAAGAGGAACTAAAGGTTGTGGTTGAATCATTTCAGAGATCCAAAAGTACAAGGCCAAATGGATGGACTGTGGACTTTTATCTAGGCTTTTATGAGATGTTGGAGGAGGGGCTATTGAGGGTAGTGGATGAATCAAGGACTTCTGGGAAGGTCCTTGGAGCTATAACGTCAACATTTATAGCTCTTATCCCTAAGAAGATCAATCCAGAGGTATTTGATGATTACAAATCAATGTCATTACGCAATCCAATTTATAAAATGATTTCAAAAATAATGGCCAATAGACTGAAGATGGTCTTCTCAGACAGTATTTCACAAGAGCAATTTGGCTTTCTGTAGAGTAGGCAGATACATGAAGCAGTGGGAGTGGCTCAAGGAGGGTTCCACAGTATAAAAGGTAAAAAGATGCCAGCCATAGTTTTTAAACTAGATTTGTCGAGACCTATGACAGAGTTATTTGGCTTTATTTAAGACTGATGCTAATCCATATCCATTTTGACATGAACATTCAGATGGTAAACTGGATAATCGGGTGTTTGTCCTCTATTTCTTTAGCTTTACAGATCAATGTATCTGCCTCTAGATTTTTTGTCCATTCAAGGAAATTGAGACAGGGATGTTTGATGTCACCCTTTATATTTCTCTTGGTGGCAGAGGGTCTAAGCAATGCAGCTCAAGTTGGTAAGAGGGAAAGAGAAATAAAGGGTATCAAAATACGGTGATTATGCTCACTGTGTCATCTTCTATTTGTAGATGATGTCCTGCTTTTTGGGGCATGAACAGTGAAAGAGGCAGGACAGTACAAGGACATATGAAAATTATATTGCAATGCAACAGGGACTCACAGAAGTCATCCATTCTTTTCAATGAGATCGAAGAAGATAAGGAAAAAAGGATCCTCCAGCTGCACCCTTTCAGTGGATGCTCATTTGATGCAGTTAAGTATCTGGGTTTTAGACTAAAACCTGATGACTATAGGTTTCAGGATTGGAACTAGCTTTATAAAAAATTGAAAATAGAGACTGAAATTGGTGTTGTAGGTTGCTTTCAAACGGAGGTAGGCTAACACTAGTAAAATCCGTCCTAGAAGCTATAACAGTCTATTTGCATTCATTAGCCTACATCCCCAAAGGTATGGTGGAAAAAAACAGAAAAAGGTGTTTCAGTTTCCTATGGAATAGTTAAAGAGAGAGAGGGAGGGGAATCCTTTGTTGAAATGGACCAGGATTGTAAAGCCTAAGGAGGTTGATGGATAGGGTTTAAACTTTAAAGAACATTCATTTCTTTGGGCAAGCATTAGCTGCAAAAGGTTTATGGAGACTTATCAATGTTGAGGGTTTATGAAAACAAATTATGGTGCAAAAGTATAGTGAGCCTCTCTTCCTTGAGGATTAGATAACTCAACCAGCGAAATCAGTTTTAGGAGCATCCATAATCTGGAAATTTTTAGTTAAGGCATTTCCCTTGGTGGGGAGATGGTTAGCATGGAGGGTAGGACATGAAGTCAAAGTACGATTAGGATCAGATCCTTGGGTGGGTTTTCCTGGACCCTATAAATTAACTGATCCTCTAATAAACTCACTAAAGATGAAGGGGTATCCTTACCTAAATGAAATAGCAGATCCAGATTGCAAACATTTGGAATGAAGGGTGGAAGAGTTCAGATTTCTTGGGGCTCCAAGGTGAGGAAGCAGAATCTTGGTCAATGTATGTGCTAAATCCAAAACAGACCTCAATCAGGATTAGGAATGAGGAGAATGTGTTAGTATAGTATAAAAACAGTTCCTCTGGGAGATATACTGCCAAGCTTGGATACAAGCTCACTTCTGTGCAGGAAGAAGGGCAGAAACACTGGTTGCGGAAAACTATCTGGAAACTCAAAGCTCCATTGAAGACCAGCATCTTTCTATGGTTAGCATTATCGAATAAGATTCCTAGATGGGATAATAGCAAAAAAAGAGCTTAGACTGGGCCAGGTAGATGTTCTCTTTGTAAAAATGATGATGAATCTGTATCTCATTTCTTAATAGATTGTCCCTTTACTAAGGAAGTCTGGCAAGAAGCAATGAAGCTAACAGGAGACAAAGGTAAATGGCAAGGTATTAATTTGGAAAGCTGTTTGGAGATATGGTTCACAGAAAACACTGTAAAGGAACAAAAGGATTTGCCATGCATAGTCTGTTGGGTGCTCTGGTTCGCCAGAAATGAGATGCTATTCCCAATCAAGGAACTACTACCTAATCAGGTATTCTCTCGGATAAGATTTGCTTATGAAGGTGATTGGAAACCAGGAAAGGTATAAACCCCAAGGATAATAGTAAACCTGGAAAGAGACAAAGCTATACCATGTGGTTTCTTTGATGGTGCTAGTCAAAGGAACCCAAGGATAAGTGGGGCAGGAGTCCTTTTCTTAAGGAGGGCCATTCAGTTAGCTTCAAAGCAGCTTTAGGGGAAGGCTCTATTAATTGGGCAGAACTTAATAAATTACGGTTACTGATCAGAATTGCAATTGAATATGAAGTGAACAAGATTCAAATCTTGAGAGACTCCAAGGTAGTCATTGGTTGGAAAAATGACGAAAACAATCTTCAGAACTTGATTTTGGATCCAATTATGGATAAAATCCAGGAACTAAAAGTATTTTTTATTTCTATCTCCTTTAGGCATATTTAAAGAGAACTAAATGTTAAAGCATATGATCTCTATAAACAGGCTTTGTCACTCAGGGGTGCTGTTTCCAGCTATCCGCCTGGACAAGGAGAATGCAGGGGTGCTGTTTCCAGCTATCACCAAATCCATCGACGCTTAACCTCTCGAGTCTCAACTGATGTGGGTATTTTAAGATGTTGACTGTTTCAATTCTGAAGTGACTGTATAAAATCCTCAAGTGATACGAGGTTAGTTAAATCCTGGTTATTGTATTTTTCCGCGCATGGTTGGCTTTCCTTCCTGGTAGTACAGGTCTTCATTCTGTCAGGTCTGATAGGAATTGAGAAAGCAATTTCTTGCTCTTTGGAATGCTCACATTGAGTTTTTCAGAGTGCTTTAGCACACACCAATGTATATTTTTTTTTCTTCTTGAAATAGTGAATACAGTTTTTTTTTCAGAGAAAACAAAATATGACAAGCTCAAAACAACTTTGACAAGAGTCTTGTTTTGAGAAACATCTCCAGACTTTAGCACATAATTAAAAAATAAAAACAAATAACAAGCTATAATATTTAAAACATACCAGAAAGTTGTGTATAATAGGAAGAAAAACATACAAAAGTAGAACAAAGTGTAGATCAAGATTTCATGTCAAGCTTCACAAACATGGAAAATAAAAAATTCCCACGAAGTATAATATAGATATTACAAAGATATATTCAAAGAGAAGTCAAATATAGAAAATTATGACCAAATGTAAAATACACAACATTCAGTTAAATCATAAATCAGGAAGCATGTAAACAATCAAACTGCACTATCAAGTACACAAAAATAAAAAATTTCTAGCTACAGATAAAATAATAAGCTGCCAAGATTTCCAAGCCATTAAAATTTAGGACATCATAAATTTAAATAAGAAACAGGAATCTTGTTTGTGTAATAACTTCAATAAAATATTGCATTCCAGCAAAACTTGCATGCACAATTTGTAGAAGTTTATATTACCAATTAGGCCATATTTTCAGTGGATCGCCTCAATTATATCCCCAATTGAGAAAAGAACAAACATCAACATTTGAGTAGAATGCCTTAAACCAATCACACTTAAAAATAACTCTGCCCATCTTCGCATTAGAAAAACATTCTACTACACCAATGTAAAGATGACCACCTTGTATAGATAAACAATTGATTATTAATATTTATCTCTCAGCTTAAAAGTTGATACAAAAAAAGTTAGCCTTAAGTCAGAAAAATACACATTCATGGAAAGGGAGTAACTAATACACCAAGCATATCATCATAAAAGGGAAAAATACAGCATTGTAAAACTAGGCCTGGACAGAAATACCACAGAGCAAACAGAAAACTAGAACTTATCCAACTTTCATAGTAAGATTTCCCACCACCTCCACAAACCGTTTGGTTGAAAATACGTTTTGAGAGGAAAGATTTTTGAAACATGAAATATCCGTCAGAATATAGAATGACATACCAATCGCATAGCTGCATTTCTTCCATGTTCATCCCCTTTCTCAAATACATCACTTAGAGCTCCAGGAAGAACCTTCCAAAACTCGCCCACAAATTCTGAGCCTTTTCGCCTACTATTTTGTAAGATGTCATTTGCTAGATACAAAAAAGGAATTCTCTGCTCTCTGGGTGAACTATGAAACTGTCTATCCCATGTCTCTACAACCTGCTTTGCTTTCTTACGATGGAAAATACACCAATGTGATAAGGCTACAGAAATTAAGGAAAGCACAAAAGGAATAGTCTAATAGATAAGCTACTCAGACAGCATGAAAGTGAGGGAATATTTCAAAGACAAATAGCTATAACATTGCATGGCCCAGAAACAAGGTCTTTCCTCTGCCTAAAATATCTTTTATAAAAACAAGTACTACAGATAAAACTTATTGCTAGCTTTCTTTTATAACCGATGTGTATTTGAGGCAACAGAATTAGTTGTATAAGCTTAAAACATTTATTATCAAGTATTGTTAATGATGGAATATTAGAATGAATTTCAGTCAACAACCAATAAACGACCTGTTCAAGGAGTACACATCAAGCTCCAACATTTAATAAACATTTTTTATATGACAACTTATAAAAACATGTTAATAAATACAGTATTTGTATTAGTGATATGACATGCAAGTTGCAACCAACCACAACATTTATTTAAAACTAATAAAAACACGTTAACAAATGCAGTATTAGTATTAGTGGTATGTAATGCACCTAATAAACAACAATACATGTTAATCTGAGGCTTAGGTGGTCAAACCACCATAACAGTTCTATTGTCACTTGTGTTATAAATGATAGCTCTGAGAGATGATATGGTCAAGAGAGGTACATCAGCCTATCTTGGTCTACCAGTATGTTGTAGTCTTCCTGCAGTTTTAATATAGTATTGTCTATCCTCTTGCTGCAGTTTTAATAAAGTATTGTCTATCCTCTTGCTGGAGCTTTAATAAAGTATTTCCTCTTGCTGCAGTTTTAAAGCTAAGTTGCATGAAACGGGGAAACGTTTCTGAGTTTCCGAAACCGGGACAATACAAAACAGGCCCTCAAAAAATGGAAACGCCGGGGGAAACACCGTATATAAAAATTACAAAAAAAAAATATATATATATATATATATATTTAAAAAATAAAGCATTATATTGCAAGAAAAACATAATGA
This sequence comes from Picea mariana, assembly GCA_032191745.1. Classification (NCBI taxonomy): domain Eukaryota; kingdom Viridiplantae; phylum Streptophyta; class Pinopsida; order Pinales; family Pinaceae; genus Picea; species Picea mariana. The sequence goes on along the minus strand of JASDQU010736778.1, from coordinate 54,753 downwards.
TACACATAAATGACATTTTAGAAGGAAAACCATGTCCATATTAACTCCCATAGATGATGAATATCATTCATTACATGATGCAAGTAGCAAAATCCAAAATTAGCCTTTATAGATGACGCTTTACATCCAAAATCAGCCTTTATAAATGAGGTTGTATGTGCTGAAAATGAAAAAAAACATTAGCTAAAGGCAACTACAATTACATATCATACTGATCCTCATCCTCATCATCAAAAAATAGAACAAAATGCATGTTCAGCAGAACTAGATTCTCGATGGGAAGAAGAGGCAACTTGAATTCCACTTCCACTTGCATCATCAACAATATCAAGAGCAGAAAGAGAGAGCTCTAAGTCAGGGTTTTCTGCATCCACATCCCAGTCTTTATGAGGTCCACTTGTATATTCTTCACACTTGCGAGACACAAGGCAAAGGTTTGAATGCACATATACAAGATCCTCAGCCTTCTGTGATCCCAACCTGTTGCGCTTCACTGAATGAATGAAAACATAGGTGCTCCAATTCCTTTCTGTTGATGAAGAGCTTGCCACTTGAGATATAACAGAGTGGCAAGGCTTTGCAAATATACACCATTTGCCCCATGACAAGTCCACCATTTAATCGGGTTCATGGTGCTTCTCTCCTCCAAAGCTGAGATGTCTGCAAAATCCTCTAATCCAACAGCAAAACAAGCAAATTCCTCCCTCACATCTGTTTGTTGAGAAGATGGAAACAACCTCTGGAAGGCTTTTTTCACTCCTGTGGCCACCTCCTTGTCCTTATGTGGGACCTTCCTCTTCCCATTGCTTAGAGCAATGAACTCCTCATCATAAAATTTGGGATTTAGAGCATGTGCCAAAGTGTGCAATGGAGTGTTAAATCCATTCCACCTAGTAACAATGATGGACCTTACATGCTCAACAAAGTCAACCTCGACAAAAAACAGAGTGGGAGCCTCCTGTGTAATAATTTCCACAGTTTTCTCAACCATGGTATCCATGCCATCATAAATCTCTCCCAGGAAAGGTTTGTCAGTGTCTGCATCTCGGAGAAGCTCAAATGATGGTGAAGTAAACTTGAGCAAAAATTCTACCTTGCTCCACCAACCCTCATCAATCAACACCCTCCGCACCATACTTCCTCTCTTTGAATCTGACTATCTCCACTCAGCCCAAGTCACACCCACCACCATACTCATCAATGCACTTTTGACCTCAACAAGGCGGCGCAACATGATGAAGTTTGAGGCATATCTTGTCTCGGCAACTTTGAGCAACTCCAATTTGGAGTATTCTCAATACATTGTTTGAGGCTGGTGGTGGTTGGTGATGAATTTAATGATCTCCCTAGCTTGACATGTGAGCTCCTTAATCCATTCAGTTTTTGCCTCAATCTCTTCTAAAATGAGATTTAAATTATGGACAATGCAAGGAGTCCAAAAAATATGATTATATCGACTCTCAACAATCAAGCCTGCAGCTTTGCAAACGGGTGCATTATCTGTGATAACTTGCACCACATTTGCTGGCCCTACTTGTTCAATAGCAGAAATTAAAATATCAGCGATGAATTTGCTATCTTTTACCTCGCCAGAACAATCTTCTGCTCTCAAGAACATCGCTCATTTTGGTGATGATGCAATAACATTGATCAAGGGTCTCCTCTTTGTATCAGTCCATCCATCATAGATAATGGAAACCCCTGTGTTGGTCCATGAGCTGCGAACTGGTTTGAGAATATCATGAATCAATGACCTCTCTTTCTGTAGAAACATTGTTCTGAGTTTTTCATTGTTTGGCCCCTTGAGGAGCCTTGTTAATTGCCTTCACCATATCCTTCCAATAGGGGGACCAAACCATATTAAATGGGATGCCACATGCAAATATGGCCCTTGCCACTCTTGACTATGTTTCTTCTCTCTTTTGGTTGTCGAACATCTTCATCAATCTGATGTCTGAAGCTGCACCTCGTCCTCCAGGGCCTTTGGATATCTCTTTTTCTACCTCTAGCACCCTCCTCTTCCTTGCTTCGTGAACAATCCTTGGCTCATTGCTAACACCCAAGGAAGGATGACGCTTGCTACTGCCATGCATAGCAATCTTTCCTCATTATCCTTAATTTTTTTAGCATCATCATGCTCTTTATGGAATCTATCCCTCACATGCAGATCAAGGGTATGTGGACAACCTTCAATACCCTTCCCTTCATGCAAAAAGTGAGCCTTGACTCTTGTGTAAGAGCCCTTGAAGGTCTTATCCTTCTTGGATAAATTGCACTTCCATTCCCATGAACCTCCACCGGCACCCATAGCCTTGACCCTGGTAACATGCCTCCAAAGAGGATAGTATTCTTGTTGCCTACTTACTTCAGCAGCTCTAGGAGTAGATGAAACAACACTTTCAGAAGCCACGAATGCTGCAAGAAAAGAAGAAAATGAAAACTCTATTCACCAAACAAAACAGAAAATTGTATATTACAAACCAAGAGAAAAAAAAACTGCTAACTTGCTAAGCAAGCATAAAATAAATCTACTCACCAAATAGAGAAGAAATATGTTCACTAAAACCACACACAATCTCCTTCTTGTTGTTGTAGGAAGCTCCTCTTACTAATGAAAGTGTGAGGAATGAGTGATGCAAGTGGTTTCTTATAGCAAAGGAAGGAGATTTAGGGTTTGGGATTGCATCTAGAAGTTTCTTTTTTTAATTAAAACAAAAAGACAGCAAATCATCTTAATTCTATTTGGAGAAGGCAAAAAAAGTCTTAACTAAAACTAACTGGTAGTTTGGGGGCCCCACGGCCCCCTTTTTTTGCCTAATTTTTCTTTAAAATCCGCAGAAACCAGGCTGTACAGGCACGGTACGGTCGAGAAACGTTGTCGGTCGTACCGTACGACGTTTCCCTTTCGAGAAGCGTCGTATGGTACGGTCGACGGCATTTCCTGGCCGCACCATACCCGTTTCCACGTTTCGTACCATACCGGCTGGGGAAACAGGGGGGGGTTAGGGACATTTCCTGCAACATAGTTTTAAAGTAAGATTATCTATTCTCTCCACTCTCGTGTTTATTGTGAATGTCCATGCTCTCTTAAAAATACCAACAGTAGTATCAAAGAAGGTGCCAAGAGTATAATCAATAATGATGAGGAGATGCTTGTAGAACAACATTGAAGAAATGTTGGCTTGGAGAAGGGGCACAGTTGTGCTCCTGAGGTATTTTATTTTTTGACAGTTCTTGAAGTTAAAATATTAAATGTTAAAATCCAGTGTTGGAAGAATTCCAAATAGGGACCTAAAGAAATATAAGTTTGATTATTATTGGGTAGAATTCAAATAACTAGAAAAGATCATGTGCACGTGACTTTTCCAGAGTGAACAAGACAATAAAACAGCTTTGGATTTCACAATATTGATCAATTGTTTGGGTCCCTGAAAACATAAGCTTTACTTCTATTGAGCAAAGGAATTATTTGCAGTTTGTAGTTTGGGCTTGGTGATGAAGTTAGATCATCATGATTTTGGGCTTCATACTGGCTCAAAAGTGGCAGTTGTCTTGGCTGGAACTGGTCATTCCAGCATAATGCAAACAATGCTTCGTCATAATGAGACATAAAAAGAAAAATAATCTATGATGGCCCGACAGAACATAAAAGGAAAAAAGAGGGGTGGCAGGAGCGTGGGGGAGTATCCATGATCCCAGAGGAACAACGGTCTTGTCTTTAGCTTGGGGACTTGGCCAAGTTTCAAATAACCTTGTAGAGGCATATGCTCTTTTGCGTGGTCTTATCCTAGCCAAAGAAGCAAATGTTAGAATCCTTTCTATCTCTGGAGACTCAGTGATAGTTATCAAGGCAATGCTTGGCAAATCCCCTCCAAAGGGAAGCAAATTAAATATCATCATCGCTCGACTAAAGCAGGAAGCCAGATCCTTATACAAAATCTCCTCTTATCACATTAAAAGATACCTTAATGAAGAAGCAGACCAGTTGGCTAAACGAGCCACAGAGCTAATTCTCGGTGTTTTGATTAAAAATGGGGAGTATGGGTCCATACCTATCCCCTAAGTATCAATTTTCAATTGGTTAATCAACCTCGTTAATTATCACATGAACCAAATCTCCACACCTCCTCATAGTGGCATCAAGATGGGCGAGCCGAGGACAAGTTATAATCTTTGCAGCGTGCAAATAGTCTCTCTGCTTGAGGTTATTGAATGCTTTGTTAGTGCTCAGTATAGGTCTTGTGGGATAATGGCTTGGTTGAGGCTTGGAAATTGGTGCAAATTTGGCTGGTCTATTGGTGTGCCTGGCCATTTGGTGAGTAATTCTCTTGTTCTTAGGTGGCCTATCAGAATTTTTGCTTTGATTTGGAATGTTTTTAACCGGAACGAGGTTGAGACTGGAGACTAGGCGTCAGGGAAATCCTGGCCTGTGTTGTTCATAAGGGAAGTAAGTTTTAATTCTGGTTACTGGGTTTGCCTTTGTTTTGGTATTTTGCTTGCTACTCTCCTTTTCAGTACAATCCCTTATAAGGAATTCAGTAAAGACTGGGTGTCGATTGAAATTTGGGATTATAGTGAAGGCTAGGTGTCAATTGCCAGAGAGGAAAGGTGCTTGGACTCTGGTTTCAAGACCTGTCAATACTTGCTTTTTCTGGATTCTGGGTTAGAGACACCAATTCCTTTTCGCAACAAGTTCTCTGTTAACGTTTTGGGTTCCGATTACTGGCTATAAAAAAGGTCCAATGTCAATTTTTGTGCTCTTCTGGACAGAGCTTCTATCACTGGTTTATCTTTTCTTCACGAATTTCAATGTGCAGGTTTGGTTAGCATGGAGCACAGGGATGTGCAGGGATTTCAAAGAGTTTTGAGAAGACACAAGGATCTCATCTAGTCCATTAGAAGCACATTGCTCTCTGTGACCTCTAAAGTCAATGAGAACAAGCGTCTATGCATCTCTCAGCAAGCAAACATCATGAGTTTGTTAGTTCAACAGAAGAAAATGATTGATATCCTTGAGGCAGAATGTAATATGCTCTATAACCTGGCTCTTAATCTCCATAACGATATTCTATCTGTGGCTTCAACAAATAGGGCTTCAGAAAATTAGGTCCAAGTCAAGTTCAAAGAGGAGGAGACAGTCCACCAGTTGAAGCAGCCAATGGGATTTGAGAAGCAGAACTCCCCTCAATCTGATGACAGTCAGGAAGAAGCAGACAGTATTCAGGTTTATTGTTAACTTTTATGTATTACTGTGATATAAGGTTGTTAGGTGCTTTTGTGAAGAAGGCCACTCCTAGGCCAACTTGGGACATATACTTCTTAGTCTGTTGTAAGCTTCGTTTTGTAACCTCAGACAATTGTTTATGTTTGCTGAAGATCCCTGAATCAGCACTGTGTAACCCACTGCTGGCCTCAGCTGCAGCTTTTTGAATATATAATAAAATTTTCGTTTCGGTTATAAAAAAATGAAAAGCAAAATAATGAATTAAGAGAAATTTCAAACAAGTTGCGATTTACCACTAAGAGCAAGATATGATTATTTTTAAGCCACCTGGGTGCGTTGAACAAGAATATTGGAGTCTTATCAAATCTGCAATCCCGTTGTGGGTATAGGACCTACAGTAAATACAACAAAGTTGAAACTTTAACTAATAGGCTGCAACACGATTGCCCTCAAAGGCATGCAAACATTTTTGCAGTAGCAGGATTGGCCAAAAAGAATAGGCAAATCATTGTTGTTTTACTAAACACTGAAGAAATGCCATGTATGCAGTTTGGTCTTCTAGAGAACTTGCAAGCATCACAGTTAGTTATCCACGTGTCTCCGTGAACAGGAATTGAGTTATTAACCTATATTCGATCTTTAGATCAATTCTTGGACAAATGGTTAGGGGTTAAACAAAAGCCCTCTTGTTCATGTCAAATTGATTTTGGGTGAATGAAAATATCCAACAGTCAGGGGAAGATGGAAGGGTGTCAGAAACAATAGAAGGCACTCGCTTTTCAATCGTAGATTAAATTTTTCCAATTTGCATCTGAGATGGAGGTTAGTAGTGTAAAACTTCAAGCATTAACCAAGATGAGTGGTATAAAAGCAAGACACCATCTGAAGATTGAAAGTAGAGAAATGATTGAGCTTTAGCAATTTATTGGAGTTCATATTTGACAATGGCTGTTGGAGGGGCAAACAAGAAGCTTCAGACATAATAAAAATGTGTTGTGTGACCACTTATAATAACATGTTACTGAACATTCATGTTAGTATTGGCGGTATGACATGGGACCAATGTGTAACAATAAATTTTAAAGTGAGGGGTAGGTGGTTAAACCACCAGAACGGTTGTATTGTGTTGAAAATGTTTTATCTGAGAGATGGTATAGTTAAAAGAGAGGTACAGCAGCCTATCTGAGGCTAACCTTATGTTGCCACAGGTTCAAATCCGGAGGCAGGTAGGGTTTGAAAGCTGAGTCATGGCCCTTGATGCTCAACTCGACTAATTCCAAGTCCAAGTCGGCTGAGTTTAAAAACACTAATCTATTCTTGATTGTTACCTACAAATCAAAAATGAACGTGTTGCATTTTGGGACTATAAAAGGGACTTGGTCGGTACATTTTGCACAAAAGATTGGCTTTGTTCTTGTTACACTCTTATTTGGCACGGTTGATGTTGGCATCTGAGATACATGATAAATGTACACCTAGCACTAGGTGAAACCCTAGGTTATGGAACATAGGTTGACATCTATTGGGAAATCTAAGTATTAAGTACCCTGTGCAATTAATAAGGCCATGTGGCTATATCCCATAATTTGTAGAGGAAGTAATCTTCATATACATCGCATATATTGATAATGCTCATCAACCTTTACAATGACATACAGAAGTATCACTACATGATGTCTAGATGCATGAATTCACCTATTTCCTATGTGACCGGATCCGGCCCCCCTTGATAATGGATCCGCGTATCCGCGTTTCGAAACCGGATCCGCTCAGAAACGGCTAGGATCCGCCAGCAAGGCGTTTCCATTTGCATCAGAAACAGATCCCTGTTTTTGGAAACGCATCTCGGTTTTTGTCGACCCTACACGCGCGGATCCGAAAGGGTTTTCAGTCTAATTTTAAGTTTATTCAAAAAATTCGCGAATTTGATAGGGTTGGCTGTGGATTAGGGATTTGTCCCATGACTTTAGTGTTTTGCCTACGAGAGTGGCCATCGATTGTTTGTCCCACACATTGGCATTTGAGCAGAGGCAGAAGTTGCGCAGACTCCAGCTCGGGAAGCACATCGAACAACACATTGAACAGAGGGAACGGGTCCACAGTCCACCGAATCTGAATCATATTGTCACCTGTTACATTAATTGTAAATGTTTACACATTTTTTAATGTTCACTATGCGATAAATCAAAACGACATTTAACTTCAAAGGATTAAAGTCAATTTATGTTTTTGTAACTTCAAGTGTTGATGTAACTTGTGGTTTGATATGGTTTTGATTAAACTTCTCTAAATTTATTATGCGTTATTAGATTCATGAATGGTTTTGATTCTTAACTTTGAATATATTTTTTTTAAATTTGAAAATATTATTATATTTTTTGTACGTGGTGTTTCCCCGCCGTATCCAGATCCTGGCTTTTCAAAAATCTGGTGGATCTGTATCCGTATCCGTATCTGTTTCCTGGTAACTTAGCCTATTTCTAATTCAAAATGTGTAATCAGATGTTGCATTGTGTTTATGTATAATATGACGAAATGAACAACCACCAAACAATGAATGAAGCTAACAAGAGCAAATCAACTTGAATGAGCAAGTCAATAGATTTTCGGTGATATCCCATGTGTATCAGTAGAGACCTTTAATGAGTTGGAGCAACAACAATCCAATAGACAACATGAAGCCAATCATTCATTGGTGAGAATGCATTGGAAACAAACAAAACAAATAGGGAGATGGCAACTCTGGTCAATATGTAACTCTTTATTATTCTCAAAACAAAAGAATAAATCACATTGTATCAATCACATTACATAAATCTAACTATCACCTAAAACACCATTCAATTTGATGAAGTGTGACGGTTCCAAGACAAAGTGGTAAACCACTCTTACAGTCCAAGTAAATTTCCCAACAACGGAGAAATAATAAGTCCAAAGAATATTAAGAGGTTTGCCATTTTTCAGTAGACAAAATTCAAAAGAAATACAATGAACCCCAAAACAAACTTGCCCATAAAGTGCCTTCTCCCCTGCCTATATAACAACTCCCATCAAACAACACTTATCACCCAACATTGTCACTACCTCCTATAGTGTACTTCTCCCCCACGAGGATGATGTTTGTCACCCAACAATGTTTATGTACCAAGAAAATCTACCAATCTATGTGACCGGCAAAGTTATCAGACTAAAACTTGAATCAAAATCGATCTACCCCAAAATTACAACTTGGTGCAAACTTGTATCAGACTCGATCAACTAAAAAATACATAAATCATTTAAATTTTAATAAAGGCTATATAGATTTATGTAAATCAATGTAAATCCAAATCATTAGATGCCAAACATGCAAAGTTTGTTGAGCATATTACATGTCAGGGTGCAAATAGGAAATACTTAATCAACATACATAAACAATAAGTTTGGGATGCACAAACTTATAGTTTTGAGCAATGTTTCACGGAGCAGGAGTGTTTGAGAGCGGGAGCGCCATTTTCCAAAAACATGCAAAAAGACAAATTAGCTGCAGATTATATGAAAACATGCATATTTGTGCTTGTAGATGAATACTACATTATTATGAAGTTCAAAATGCCATCCATAATATATTAATGATTATATTGAAACTTTGAAAGAAAGCATTATGAATAAACAAGCAAGAACATATATATATATATTCAACAAAAACATGCAAAAAGACAAATTAGCTGCAGAATATATGAAAACATGCATATTTGAGCTTGTAGATGAATACTACATTATTATAAAGTTCGAAATGTCATCCATAATATATTAATGATTATATTGAAACTTTGAAAGAAAGCATTATGAATAAACAAGCAAGAACATTTAAATGACAAACATGAATGACAAGCAATGGTCCACCATCAATTATATTGGGATACACATCATTAGTATCATCCTTCATCCTTTGCCTCTTGTCTTGCCTTTTCTTATACCTCAATACTCCAGGGACATCAGTCGGCACCACCCAATTTTGATAAAACTACCTAATCCTAGCCTTAAAATATGGTAGAAAAAGCTTAAAATGACTAATCAATGATTCTGGTTTGAGTGAAGGGTACATTTTTGCTAAGGCCATGACAAAGAAGTTTAACAATCAACACCACCAACATTGGGGTACATAGAGGGCTTGGTGGTCTTGATTAAATGCCAGTTCCATACCCTCATACCTGAAAAAATCTAGTGGAAACATTGTAATCCTGCCAATCTTGAAATCTGGAAAACCGTTAAGTTTGTTGAACTTTGAATGGGACCTAAAATTCTACTTTCTCCATATGAAGTCCAATGAGGTTGGAACCACTCTTAAACATCCTGAAACAATTAATGGTAATGTTAAAAATTTAAGTAAAAGGATAAAAATGAAAGATAAAGGAAATGTCACTTTTACTTGGGGAGCGTCCAGGGAGTGTCTAGGGAGTGCCCAGAGAGCGTCCAAGGAGTGCCTAGGGAGCATTCAGGGAGCACCTTAGGAGCACACTCCCAGGGTCCGGGAGCATCCCAGGGAGCGTGGAGCTCCCAAAAGGGCAGGGAGCGTCCCAAAACTGCCTGGAGCACGCTCCCAAGGGCGCTCCCACTCGAAGCGCGATTCTGGGCCTAGGAGCGGGGGGTGGGATCCTCCCTACAACACTGGTTTTGAGACAAAATACATAAACATTAAAGCTTTAAATGGCCTCTAGAGTCTAAAAATCATCATAATATAATATAATTTGAATTTTGACTAAGTAGACCAACTCAACCAAATCCACGAACCTTAAGTTTGATTTCTCTTGTTGAATAGCTTTAACTACTACTTCCATTTGATGTTTTAAATCAATTAGAACACTTGGGAACACTACAAAATTACTTGAAATATACCCTAAGTGGCATTTTAGCCTATGTATCCCCCAAATATTATCCTCTGACAATGGTCCATGTGACTTCCCCTATTGAAAAAAATGTGCAATGGTTCCATGCAAGCTCTTTCTCCTTCCTCAAAGCCATGAGATCTCTTCCAATCTTGTAGAAAAAGAGCAAATGAGAAATGCATATCAATTCCCACTATAATCAACCCCTACTAAACTCCAAATTTACTCGAACAATCAATAAATGCTACAACTCCAAGTGCTCCAAATGATCACAATGAGAATTGTGTGAGGAGCAAAAGGGGGAAATAATGTTTACAAGGGCAGGGTTAGGGTTTTAGTGGGAATAGTTCTCTTTTTTTTGTGGGGATGGTGTTTTTCTTCTTTTTTCCCTTTTAGGCTCATTGGGTTTGCAGTTAGGCATCCCAATCGATGTTGTCTAATTTCGTAATATTCTTGTTCACATCCCCAAGTGGTTGGCTTCAATCTAACTCGATCAAATCAAACCAACTTAGTCACTAACTCGACCAATAAGACACCAATTCGAAATAGTTTTCCCTAAAAACCAATGAAACTCAGTCAAGTCAGATAACATTGGTTACCAGAAAGACCAAACGTAAAACAAAACAAGAAATGGGTAAACACGGAATTAAGATTCCTAAATTTCGTAATAAGAGACATTTTAGAGTTTTTTAATACAAGTGTAAGTATAGTTAAAAAATTTAACCATCAATGCCCACCATACAAAAATATTTGCAACCCATTCAAATTTATAAATTAAAAAGAGATCTTATTCATATTCATAACAAAAATTGAGCCATCCTCAATCGCATGATCCATATTCATATTAGAAAGTTTCAAAAAATGCAAATACCAAAACGTTGATTGATCGATTTATAAATGTCAAATCAGTTCAAATAGAATAATATTCATATTAGCCCCAAGGGTTAGCTCAAGTGGTTCTAAGCCAAACGTGAAGCTATCCCCGGTGGAGGAGGTCACAGGTTTGAATCCCTTGTTCCCCCTTGGGGTTAGGCCCTGTAATCAAGGCCGATGGTTTACCACGTTTACCATCCATGAAGTGGGGAAGTACTCGGGGGTTTCTCATGAATGGTAATCTTCTCAATTATGAGCTTAGATGAGTCACCATGGGAAGATTACCATCATCGATCATCTTTCCTTCCTAGTATGGGCATGTTAGAGAATAACATTAAATCCATCATTTCACTTGATCTTGTTTGAAATCCTCAGTCCCCTATTCTTACTCAAGACATTGTCTCTGAAGAGAATCTAGGGAACATTACGTCGACTATTTCTATTGATGTATCAGTGAAACCTGGTATCGTGGAAAATATACAACTTAGCCAAAATTGTTCGCCTAATGGAATTAAAGCTTACACAGCCTTCTTTAAAGAATTCCGCAATTTTTCGCTTGGAGTTATGAAGAGATGCCATGTATTGATCCTTCCATAGTCGTTCATGAGATCAAAACCTACACCAAAGTCAAACCCGTTAGGCAAAAACTGCACCCAGTGCACCCTCGAAAGACTGTGGCTATTAAAGCAGAGGTTGAAAAACTATTGAAAGCTGGTTTCATTTAACCTGTACCATTAACTGAATGGGTATCCAAAATTGTTCCAGTCACAAAGAAACAGGGGACGATCAGAGTTTGTGTTGATTATAGGAACCTTAATAAGGCTTGTCCTAAAGACAATTACCCTACTCCCTTTATCGACCAAGTTATAGATAATTGTGCTAGAAGCATCATCTTTTCGTTTATGGATGGCTTTTTTGGCTATAATTAGATTAAAATCCTCCCATCTAACCAGCACGAGCCAGCCTTCATCTGCCCTTGGGGGACATTTGCTTATCGCAAATTACCTTTTGGCCTTAAAATGTTGGAGCCACTTTTCAGCAGGCCATGTCGTATGCCTTTCACGATATTAAACACATAGTGGATCCTTATCTCGATGACTTGCCTGCTCATTTCGCTCGTCAAGAGAATCATATTCAGCATCGTAGAGCCATTTTTCTTCGATGCCGACACAATCATATTCACTTGAATCTGCACGAGTGCAATTTTTGCATTGAAATCGGGAGACTTATGGGATTCATTGTCTCCAAGGAAGGGATACGAGTTGATCCCTTAAAGGTTGGCGCTACCCTATCATTGTCGCCTCCAACAATCATTCACCAACTTCAAAGTTTGCAAGGGAAGGAAAACTTCTTACGCCTCTTCGTCCGTAATTATGAGGAAATTACAAAAGGATTTATGCGCTTATTGAAAAAGGACGTTCCTTTCATTTGGGACGGTCAAGCCCAAAAACCATTTGATGAACTCAAATGCGCATTAACCAACTCTCCATTATTACATCCCCCGGATTATACGAGAGATTACATCCTTTACCTTGTTGCATCCGTTTCCACCGTCGGAATGGTCCTGGTCCATGAAGATGACAATGGCGAAGAACATGTGATATATTACCTTAGTAAGAGCCTTGCAAGCCTTGAAATCCATTATTCCCACATGTAGAACTTGGCTTTAGCAGCAGTGACTCTTGTTCAAATGTTTAGTCACTACATTTTACTCCACAAAACTTTAATCATTGCAGATCCCAACCCCATGTACCACATATTGACATGTCAAGTACTAGGGGGTAATTATTCTCGTTGAATCGTTATTCTCTAGGAATTCAATCTGGAATTTGCAAAATCTAAAGCTAAGAAATCTTTAGTTTTCGCCGAGCTTATGTGTGACCTTCCCATATTGATGAGGAAAATGTGCCCAACGACTCTCTTCCTGATGAGTCTTTGTTTCTCATTCGTACGTCTAACCCAGGTATGGGGATATCACTTTGTATCTTCAAACCCAACGCTTTCAGTCAGACTTGTCTCGTGAAGATTGTCATCGTATTCGCCATCATGCGAAGCATTACCTCATTATCGGCGACACTTTATATCATCGTGGTATTGACACCATTTTACGACGATGCCTCACTCATGACGAAGCCCAACGAGTTCTCAATGATTGTCACTCTAGAAGATGTGGCTGTCATCTTTCTGGGATGGCTACAACGCAAAAAATCTATTTGTGCAAGATTCTACTAGACAAGACATTCCGATAACCCTGTTCATTTAAGAGCATACTACATCTTTCTTCGAGCTCTCTAAACAACGAAGAGTCGTCATTCGAGTGGTCGTTTACCTCATTTTCGGCCTCGTAAGAGTAATTATGAAAAAAGTATCATGACTAGAAGAGTTCTCGCTTGCATTATTTTACATTTTTTCGGAATCGGGGGACTAAATTTACGAAAAAGAACACCCTTGGAGTCTTCTTTAAGATCTTTTCAGACTCTCCTAACGTGAAAAGAGCGCAAGCTTACCTTCTCAGGGCTCGTTAAATCATGCATTGAAGGGCCCATATGGGACGAAACCCCTCGTTTCAGGTTCATGAAACATATGTTGAGGGACTCGTTGACGATGAACTACACTGAGCATTTTTTATCCTCCTCAAGCTCGTTAAAAAACAAAGAGGTACTCACCAATCATGGTGGGGGAAAAATTGAAGTGGGTCAAGTTTTTGGAAAGCATTATGGTAGTTGTTTGTTGTCGCCCTTGAACACGACACTGGTTTGTCTCGTCTTACAGTTGGGTAATCTGCTTGTCTTTGAGTCGTACCAATCCTATGAGTCCTCATACTCCTTCGGCTCACCCAAAGAGTGCCCCGGTGATTGTCGCACTATGTTTTGGTCTATCTCTCAGTCAAGTCAATGCTACCAAGTCATTTGTCGTGCCTCACAATGTTCAAGGGAAGTTTCACCTCAAACCAACCATTCTGCAGTATTACCAGCTTTCATCCTCGTGTCAGTCCATACTCATTTAATCCACCATCTTACATCAATTTCCGGTGTCAATTTCATGTCGATGATGGGGGACACATCATGGCCCTCCTTCGACGAGTTTGTTCCTATTGACTTCAACACATTATCCGTGAATTAGACTTAGAAACAAGTTAGTACCTTGGAGCCTGCATGCCTCAATGGCAGGGTTCCTAGCCTTCGACAGTAGGTTTACACCATTGACCTCTGATCGAATGATTCCACGGATGTTCAACCTCAGCTCATTTATTCACATTCGTTGGAATGTACTAGGGTACCTTGGGAGTCATTGTTATCATTGGTGATTTCCCTCACACTTGTTAACGGTATACATTAATGATCGATAATCAAGTGGTTTCTACCATGTTCGACATCAAGACATCTATTCACATGGCTAGAATCTTACTATTTCGAGATCGAGATGAAGACCCTAGCCGAGTTGTGCGCTCACTTTGTTATGTGCTTTTCCCAGGCTGCAATGGATATCATTCGTGTATGTAGAAGATTCTAGTATAACCATCATATTGGTAATCTTACTGATGTACATATCGTCACATAAACCCACTTTGTATAGGTCCGTGGCTATGTTTTTGTCATATCATAGCTCCATTGTGTATTCTTTCGTGGCTACGCTCAGATCATGTCATGGAGGTATGGATTCACATTGTATCTTTGGTGGCCATACCCTTAGTCAGTATTTTCATGGCTCTACAATGTATTGGTCGGGGGCCATGCTTTGAGTTAGTTTATTCCGAGCATAGATATGCCTGCCTTGAGGATGATACATATATATTGTTTGATGTTTCTTTGCAGCTTCCGCCAGGTTCTCCTACTCCAATGCACTGCATTAATATTTTTGTAAATTGTTTCGACCATCAGTTTCTCCTCTGACCTCACACTCTAGGGGGCATCCGTTACACACCTAAATGTCGCATCACCAAATGTCACACTTAAGTGTCGTAAGTGTCGTATGTACCTTACTAAGTGTCGTATGCACTCTATCAAGTGTCATATACACCTTACTAAGTGTCACATGCACTTTATTAAGTTTCGCAAACTTTGACACTATGGAAGAACATTTGTCATAATCCCTAGTCATTTTGGAGGAGAAAACCCATCATAAGAAGCTCAAAACAATGTCTTTTACCTTGATATTTTGACCATTTTTGAAGGACAATGCTTCCCTGCTCATGTATAGGGAGCATTCAACTCTTTTCAACACTCCCCTGCCCATGTATAGGGAGCATTGTCAACATTTTGTGCTCAGTATTAGGGGAGAGTTGAAGTGGTTAGAAGAAGTTGCAACTAATCCAGCTTATTCTAATGGTCAGTTCCGAGAGGATGAGGTCAAATATTCGAGTCATATCTCATGGCTCCATCTTAAGTAAACTCAATCTCAATTTATGGAGCAAAATCCTCAACCATTTCCTAAAATACCTCATGATGGTAAAGCCTCCAAATTCCTATATAATGAGTGCATTCCAAGGTGAAAGGGGCAGAGAATTGAAGAGCAACATACTTATGATAGTGTGAAAATCAAGGGGGCTGGATAGGAGAGCTTGGAGGAGGAATTCTTGCAACGTCATAGTAATGATTGTAAGTGCTTCATCATTGCTTTCCTTTAATAGATAAACTTGCCATATTCCCTTCATATGTTGTATCATTGATCACATATACGTCTATCATTGTAAAGCCATCATAGATAGATTTATTGTCACCAAACAATATAGAGTAGAAGAAAGGAGATTCCTCTTTGTTCATTGCAGGTCCTATCTTGTGCCTAGGAGCTTGGTCAACAAGGTCAAAGGGTGGAGCAGCAAGGACAACCATCGTAAAAAGGTATGTCCTCCATCTCTTTCCTCTTACTCAGACTGTTGAAGTAGGTCGAAAGAGAAGTTAGTGTCCATTTGTTTTCTTCTGTCTTTGGATCAAAGAAGGGGTCTTGATCCAAAGAGGGGTTTCACATGTCCGCAGGGGGAACTTAACCACAACAGACTTCCCTTTAGACCTACTTCATCCTCAGGATTCTTGTTCATCCCTTTTCAGGCCTTGGGTAGTGATAAGATCCAGGCCAGTCAACCTTTTGACCCTTTGAGCCAGCTTGATGAGTCTTTACCTTGTCACAACTCTATTCAGAGATGGATTGAGCATTCTCGTGAGAAGATGGCTTGGCATAATTTGGTCCCTCCCTCCCGCCTCCATGAGTTGGACTTTATGATTAGTTATGATATAATGTACTCTCTGACTCGTGTGCCTTTTGTGCTTGACTTGTGCATATTTTGGTTTATGATGAAGCAAAAGGGTAGGTGTTGTGATACAATGCTATCATTGTTGTACTGGTTGTATGATTATATTTAGCATTGAGACTAACCTAGATTAGGTAGGTAGGTTAGGGTAGGCATGTCCATCCTGCATTGCATTGTATATGTTGCATCTTGCACATCATGGTAGTATAGTTGCATCTGCTTGATTTTGCATACATGCTTATGATTCACATGCTCTTTTCTTGCATCATTGAATATTACTATGTTGTATTTGTATCTATTGCATATTCGTATTGATATGTTAGTATAAAATGTCAAAAATTTCCAATTTTTTCTTTAGATATTAGTGGTTTTTATTCTCATATGAGTAAGGGGTGAGTGAGCCAACCTCGATATCCACAGTTTGTTTCTTTCAATGTGTGTAGGCACAGGTCATACCAGGAGATGTTGAGGTTCTCATGCACTCTACAATAAGCAAATGTCCCCATGTAGGGGCCATAAGTCACCCCCTCAAACTATGGGTAACTAAGGAGATCGTGTCTCAAGGCCCACAGATAACAGACATCGAGTGTCCAAAGTCAAATTGACCAGCAGAGCCTGCAAGGCCCCTCCTAGTTTTGATCATGCCATCATTCATCACCAGCAGCAGAGTAGCATCCACCACATCGGCCTGGCCCAAGAAGACTGTTAGGGTCCTAACCCGCACATAGGTAGAGCAATAAATTCAGATGTAATAAAGGTCAATATTAATAAGGCCTTTCAATAAAATAGAATAAGGCGGATGTAAGAAGACCTAATAGAAGCTTCCGCTTCTAGAAGGATCTTCCTCTAGATGCTTCTCTTAATAGACATTTTTAGTATAAATAAGGGTCAAGGGTATGAAAACCCTAGCTTGGAGATTATTGTAACAGAGCATTGCTCGACTGGAGGTTGCCCCCTCGAAGAGGCTCGTGAACATTGCTTTCTAAATCAAAGTGTTATTTTTGTTGTTGTTATTATATCATTTATGTGTTATTGTGGAGATTATGCTAGTTATATTACTGTTATTCTGCCATTCCTAGCATTTTATTTCTGTTCTGCATACTTTTTATATCTGGTATATTACAAGTGATATCAGAGCACTTTCCTTGGCAGAAATTGTGGGAAATTTTTTTTCAGGGTAGAGACGTATTCCAGCATCTTTAAGCCACAGAGTTCTGTCGTTACGTGCATAAATCCACGGTTGAGGAATTCATACACGCAGGAAATACAAATGGTTCTTAAGCGCACATCTGTTGGCCACCCTTGTAACCCCTGTTGGTACCCATTCGAGTGGTAGCACATCAGACAGCACCTGTGTACGGAATCGGCCTTGATTTCCTGAAGCCCTCTTTAGATAAACCGATCGGTCGCCTGATTGCTATAGTGCCACCGAGAACAGCACTTGGGAAGATACTCTCTAGTACCTGGGTAGTACGGCTAAGGGTACGGTCTATCCTCCTTAGTTAGTGCCCTGAGATATTGGGTCGAGTACTATTGTTGGACCCCGCACATATATCAGAGAACTATAGCACAAGGAAAACCCTTGTCTATAGAACCCTTGAATACCTAACCCTTGGGGAACAGAAACATAAACAAATTAAAACAGACAAGATCTGTTGCCGCGCAACTGTGTTTGGGTTGCCAAATCACTACACTTCTCTTACTGGTTAAGCATTTGAGGATTTCATCGTTGCAGTATTCTTCAGACCGGAGTATAACTCCGCAGGTGTAATAAAAAGATATATAATTTAATAAAAATAAAAAAAATTCATCATGATTTGAGACCTATTCCATTGGATCCATCTCTTCGCCCTTATCACATTCATCCATATCATTTTTCAGCAAAATTTTTGACCCCGCCCACCCCTTTTCAGTTCACCCATCCTCATGGCCCATACCCGTAGCCAAGACCTGGAAGCTCGCTTCAACACCTTGCAATTTGGTTTCCTCGAGACCCAAAAAGAAGTGAAACAACTCAGTGCCACTGTTGCCTCCATCGATACATCCATCAATACAACCATAAATACAACCATGCAGTCCTCAATGGAGGAATTCAAACAAGAACTGACCACCCAGCTTGAATCTGTCTTTGCATCACTCTGCACCAAACTGAAGATCCCTACAGATGACCCTTTCTATGACGCACCTCCAAAGACTGAAGGTGAACATTCCTCCCATTCCCATACCTTTCAGCACCATTACTTTCAACGTGACCTACGCCTTTCGTGGGTGGATGTGACCAAATTTGATGGCTTGGACCCCACTGGTTGGGTAACCCAAATGGAACATTATTTCTCTTTATACGGCATTACAGATGACTTGGCCAAACTCTAGTATGGTGTTCTCCATCTAGATCAAGAACGTTGGCAATGGTGGAAATGGAGAAAAACTTCTCGTCAAGGGTATATTGCTTGGACCCAATTTGTGACTGAGCTTTATGAACGCTTTGACACTGACACCAACCATTTGAGCTGTTTGACAAAGTTGAAACAATCAGGAACAGTAGAAGACTTCATAGCTGCCTATGAGCGCCTAGCTTTTCGAACAGAGGGCATGACTGATGCTTTCTTTCGAGAGTGTTTTATCAATGGCCTCAAGGATGAGATCCAGGCCCATGTCCTCGTGGCTCGACCTTCGAGTTGGGTGGAGGCTACTAAAAAAGCTAAAGAAGCACAACAGGTTGTATCCTCTCAAAACCGTAAACCCTCCTTTGTCCCTCGCCCTAAACCCATAAATTCCACTACTCCCTCCGTCCCATTAAAGATCAAAAAATTGACCAGGACTGAAAGGGCTAAACGCCAACTCAAAGGCCTTTGTTATAATTGTGATGACAAATATTTCCCGGGCCACAAGTGTAAGGAACAAAAGCTTTTTATGGCCATCTCTGAGGATATTTCGGAAGAGGATGTTGAAACTCCCCTTGTGTCTGACTCACCTGAAATCACTGACATAACCCCTCCCTCAGACCCTCCCAAAGTGGAACCGATCATTTCCCTCAATGCTTTCACTAGCTTCTCTGCCCCCCAAACCCTCAAGTTAATCGGTTACATCAAGCATCGGAAGGTCATCATTCTGGTTGATAGTGGAAGCACCCATAATTTTATTCATCGCCGCATTACCCAAGAAACTCATTGCTACATCCATGCCATCAACAATTTCCAAATCATGATTGCCAATGGTGGTTCCATGAAATTTGGAGGGCGCTGTGAAAATGTGTGTCTCCAAATCAGTGACTACCACCTAAAATCCCATATGTTTGCTATAGAGATGGGCGGTTGTGACATTGTGTTGGGTGCAGACGGGCTAAGGACTTTGGGTCCCACTCTCATGGATTTTAAGGAATTAACCATGAAATTCGACCAGGATGGCCACCAATATAAATTCCAAGGCATCATTGTTGGTTCACCTGAGGTCATTAGTTCCCATCGCATGGAAAAGCTGCTCAAAAAAGGTCATTCTGGTGCCATTGCCCAACTCCATGCCATACAAGCAACAGAGACACTCCCAGTGCCGCAAGATCTCCAAGCCCTCCTTTCTAAACATCAAATGGTATTTTCCACTCCCCGAGGACTCCCTCCTTCCCGCGGTGTTCATGATCATTCCATTCCCCTTGTACCCGGAAGCCTTCCTCCCAATATCCATCTGTATAGCCACCCCTTTTCACAAAAAAATGAAATTGAGAAAATGGTCCAGGAACTCCTTAATGCAAGCGTTATCCGCCCTAGTACAAGCCCTTACTCTTCTCCTATAGTCATGGTCCTGAAGAAAAAAGGTTCTTGGAGAATGTGTCCCGACTTCCGTGCCCTCAACAAAACTGACCATTAAAGACAAATTTCCCATTCTTGTCATTAATGACCTCCTAGATGAATTGAGTGGCGCCCAATTCTTTACTAAACTTGATCTTCTCTCGGGCTATCACCAGATACGTATGAAAGAGGCACACATTCCCAAGACGGCCTTTCGAACTCATGAGGGAAACTATGAGTTTTTGGTCATGCCCTTTGGCTTGTGTAATGCCCCCTCCACCTTCCAAAGCCTCATGAATCATGTCTTCCATCCCTTTCTCCCTCATTTTGTCTTAGTTTTCTTTGATGATATCCTCATCTATAGCAAAACCTGCACAGACCATCTTACTCATGTGGATCGAGTTCTCCATCTACTCTCTCAACACCAACTTTTCCTGAAACAATCTAAATGTGTTTTTGGTGCCTTAGAAGTAGAATACTTAGGTCATCTGGTTGGCAAGGATGGCGTCAGGGTGGATCCAAAAAAGATTGAAGCTATCCAAGACTGGCCGCACCCAAAGAATCTCAAAAGCTTGCGTGGATTTCTGGGCTTAACAGGGTATTATCGCAAATTTGTTAAGAATTATGGAAAGATTGCAACACCTCTCACTAGTCTCCTCAAAAAGAACTCTTTCACTTGGACTCCAGTCGCTGCTCAAGCTTTCCAAACCTTGAAGATGGCCATGTGCACCACTCCGGTTCTGGCACTTCCTGATTTCACAAAGACCTTTGTGTTGGAATGTGATGCCTCAGGGAAAGGAATCGGTGTTGTCCTTATGCAACAGGGTCGACCTTTGGCCTTCACCAACAAGCAACTATTTGAAAGGAATCTGGGCAAACCCATCTATGAAAAGGGAATGTTGGCTATTCTGCATGTCGTTGATCTGTGGCGCCCTTATCTCTTGGGGCAATGTTTCCAAATTAAGACAAACCATCAAAGCCTCAAGTACTTTCTGGAACAACGCATTTCCTCCCCGGAGCAACAAAAATGGGTGACTAAGCTCTTTGGATATGATTATGAGATCATTTACATGAAAGGCAAAGACAATGTGGTGGCGGATGCAATGTCTCGAAAATATGAAGAAGAAGGATCCCTTTTTTCTCTTTCCTTCATTGTACCAGATTGGCTCCAAGCTGTTCGCAAGGAATGGCTACAAGATCCCAAAAGTTTGCATCTGATCCAGCAATTGCAGACCAATGCTCCAGCTCCCCCAGGGTATTCTTGGCTCCAAGATGAGCTTCAATACAAAGGTCGTTTGTATTTAAGTAAACAATCAAAGCTTAAATTCACGGTACTTTTTGAGCTTCATGCTACACCCACAGCGGGGCACTCCGGATTCACCAAAACCTATGACAGGGTCAAACGTTCTTTTTTCTGGGATGGTATGAAACAGGACATGCGTAATTTTGTCGTTGAATGTGATGTGTGTCAGCAACAAGGGAGAAACAGTCAAATCTTTGGGCACACTACAACCGCTTCCGATTCCACCTGATATTTGGAAGGATATCTCTATGGACTTTATTACCGGCTGACCCAAATCGGGAAATAAATCAATCATAATGGTGGTTGTGGATCGCCTTTCCAAGTATGCTCATTTCTACGCTCTTCAACACCCATTTATTGCATCCACGGTGGCTCAAATTTTCATGGACCAGGTCTTCAAACTTCATGGCATGCCGCACTCTATTGTTTATGATCGTGACCCAACTTTCATAAGCAATTTTTGGCAAGAACTGTTCAAGCTACAGGGCACCCAATTGCATCTCAGCACAGCTTATCATCCCCAGACTGATGGTCAAACGAAAGTTGTCAACAAGTGTTTGAAAACATATCTGAGGTGTTTTGCCTCTGAAAAGCAAAATCAGTGGGCTCAATGGTTACCCCTAGTTGAATGGTGGTACAACACTTCCTACCATACAGCTACACGCATGACTGCTTTTGAAGCGGTATATGGATAGAAGCCACCTTCAGTTCTCTCATACTTACTGGGTACCTCGAAGGTCCAGGCGGTTGATCAAACACTTACAGTTCAAGAGGATATTCTCCGTACCCTCAAAGAGAACTTGGTCATGGCACAAAATCGCATGAAGCAACAAGCAGATCAAGGTCGCTCGGAACGCCAATTTGTTGAAGGGGATCATGTGTTTCTACGACTGCAACCATACAAGCAAACTTCTCTCAAGGCCGAGCATTGTCAGAAGCTAGCGCCCAAATTTTATGGTCCTTATACAGTTCTCAAGCGTGTGGGACAAGTCGCCTATCAGTTAGCTCTGCCCAGTCATTCGAAGCTACATCCTGTTTTTCATGTTTCATGCTTAAAGAAAGTGATTGGAACTAGGTGCCAAATTCAAACCAATCTTCCCAAGTTAGCTGAAGAGGGATCCATTTGGCTACAGCGAGAAGCAGTTTTGGACCAGCGTGAGCGTCGCTTGCGTCAAAGAACCATCAAGGAAGTGCTAGTACAGTGGAAAGATACAACTCCAGCAGATGCCACTTAGGAACCAGCTACCATTCTGCAGCAGTTTCCACATCTCAAGCCTTGAGGACAAGGTTGTTTTTAAAGGGGCGGACATGTTAGGGTCCTAACCCGCACATAGGTAGAACAATATATTTGGATGTAATAAAGGTCAATATTAATAAGGCCTTTCAATAAAATAGAATAAGGCGGATGTAAGAACACCTAATAGAAGCTTTCGCTTCTAGAAGGATCTTCCTCTAGATGCTTCTCTTGATAGACATATTTAGTATAAATAAGGGTCGAGGGTATGAAAACCCTAGCTTGGAGATTATTGTAACAGAGCGTTGCTCGACTGGAGGTTGCCCCCTCGTAGAGGCCCGTGAACACTGCTTTCTGAATCAAAGTGTTATTTCTGTTGTTGTTCTTATATCATTTATGTGTTATTGTGGAGATTATGTTGGTTATATTACTGTTATTCTGCCATTCCTAGCATTTTATTTCTGTTTTGCATACTTTTTATATCTGGTATATTACAAAGACAGCAAGTCTTGCTTCATGACATAATGAGTTTGGTATTGTGGAGAGTGTCATTTTAATACTTGAAGCATTTCAGCCTGTTGCAAACAATCCTTTCTTGATTATGGAACGTTTGCTTGGAATGTATACCTTTTGTCGAGTTTCACCTTGCTTAGTGACATGGTCTCCTAGTAAGTAGGTCACCCTCGGAAAAAGGATTGTTATTGGATGGTTCTTTGAAGGATCATCGTACCATTCCCTTCCATACTTACCACCTTCCATCACTCTACCCCTTCGATTCCTTATCTTTTGGGTTTTCGAGTTCATTGACCCAAGAAGGGATTGTACCTCATTTCATGGGAAGAAAGGGTTGAAGGCCTAGAGGTGTTGTAGCTGGCAAAAGATAAATGCCAATCATTATCCTTTTAGATGCTCGCCCTGAGGTCCTAGGAACAATGAAACGTTTCTCCAAAAAATGAAGGACCTGCAAAATAAATCACATAATTTATAAATGTCCCTCTTGTCGAGGGAATGCATTGCGGTGTCTTTTACTTTCCATTGCACATGGCACTCAATGTATCCTAGCTTCAAGTGGCATTGTGGTGCTCTTCACTTTCCCTTGCATATAGTACTCAATGTTCGGACTCTAATAAATTAAATGGCAAAGGGCTTGGAAAAAAGTTGCATTGAAAACGAAGGATGCAGCAGACCCTCTACAAAGGCACCCATAAATGAGACAATACAAACCCTTGTATGTCAAGGTCCCCATACCTAGAAGTCTTGCCCCAAAATCCACCTCACACTCCCTAAATGACTTAGATAGGCTCCTCTTAGGAAATGTCCTTTGACTTGGAGATTGTCTTACCCAATAGGACACCATGACACCCCTCCCATACCTAAACTAGGAAAAACATATAAGGCCTTTGAGCATTTGTTTAATTTGAAAAGGGGTGTTTGATGCACATGTTTGGGTGGTTCTTGTATTAGATATGGCTTACTTGGCATGATACTTTTGACTTGTGGGCCCTTGGAGGGCATATTTGCTTGTCTTTGCAGGACCTTGCCCGGTGAACAGGGATTCATAGGGAGATGACTTCGTTCGGACCTTCATGAGGGGCTTTGGAGCCTAGAGATTAATGTTAGATCCCAGGTCTAGGGCACATGAGATGATGGACGTTGCACTTTGATGATGGAGGTAGTTTCCTTTGGAGGCACTTTCGCATGGCTAGATGATGAGCTCCCACCGTCTTCCACTTGGACGTTGGCCTTTCGAGACCTAGATGTCACTTTCCTAGCCCATGGCGTCACCCTTGGAGGGCTAGGGCTTGATGGAGATGGTTCCAGAGATGGTTTGATGGAGGACACTTGGCATGGCACTTTGGCACTAGATGGCTTGATGTATGGCCTTGGGAGGCCCAACATTCCACCTTGCAGCCTCAACATCACCTTCCTAGAGCTCAACGTCACCCCCTTAGGGCATGACATCACCCTTCTAGGGTTTTGTTTAATGTAAAATTTAATTTTTGTAAATTTGGAAGGGCAAATTGACAAGTCGGCCCTCTTGTAAAGAGAAATAACTTTTGAATAGAGCCTTTTCATGACTAGGATTTCCCATATAAATATGGCTATCCAACATTTCATTTTGATATCACACTTTTTTCTCTCACACAAGTAAGAAGTGGTTTGAAATTTTCGCCCTTTTGGTGTTATTGATCTCTTTTACTCATGCGCTAGGCCTTGGAGGACAAGTTTGGATATTTCCTTGCTGATTTTTGGAGGAATTTTCTGCAATTAGGGTTTTCTCTTGTCATTGTCTTGGTGAAGTAAATTTCTGCAATTTTCATGTCATTAATGCTTTATTGTGAATTTATTTGTTCATATTGAAGATTTATTGCTTAGTTAAAAGTTAAAACCATATGAGAGGAGCATAAGGTGCTTCCTCGTCTCACAAGATTGTTTCATCCATAAGTTTGTGGAGGAAATCCTACATAGGTCAAGCTCCTAAGTTTGTGGTGCTAGCACTTGAGGAGTTTGATTCTAGACTCTTGTTGACATTATTAAAGAGTCTAAGTAACGAGGAGAATTTGTTAGAGCCCAAAAGTGCTTGCTCTCTAGCAAATTCTTGGTTTGAAATCTAAGGCCCTAAAGTGCTAGCTCCTTACACTTCAAGCTCCATCCATTAGACATTGCTATCATCATTCTCCAATTATATTCTATTGTTGTTGCAAAGGACTCCATAGCCCAAAAGTCACTAATCTACCTTCTCCCTAGTGAAGAAAGTGATCAAGCAACTCTATTTTATCATTCTCTCAAGCTATCCACTAACATTGCTAACTCTAACTAGTGCTAATTCACTAAACTGCTTACAGTTGTTGCAAAAGTTTGCTCCAGCCACATTAATCACACTAATTTACTACATACATCACTCTAACAACTAGCTAACATACTCAAAAATTGTTTGGGATACTTGGATATTGATCTATTGGATATGTGCTAAATTTTCCTTGTCATTTCATGCGATTCTGATCTCTCTAACTTGCTGCTGTTACAAAACCATAATTGCTGTTGTAAACCGTTGTATTGCTGCAATTTGTACCAGCATTGATAAATTTTCATTGTCTATTGTCTATTGAGGTATTAACTACATATTGGTACTGGAAATCACTATATATATGTTGTAATTGTTCCCGAGACATCCTTTACTTCCTCAATTTCACAGACATAGACCTCGACATAGGTGACCAAGAGAGGGGGCGGTACGCTTGGCTACAATACTTGCTACTTTGATCCCTTCAGGTCGCCAAGGAAGACTCCCTTGTGGTGAACCTCTTCCATCCCTAAAACGAGAGGATTTCATACTAATGTGACAGTGGTAGGATTTCCTATAGTTATGCAAGGTTTGGGGTACTTGTGGTGGGCTTTGCACAAGTACAAATCCTGTGATAACAAGGTCGAGCCCCAAACTCTGCTAGGATGATGTGATGAGGAATAGTTTGCTTGCATCTAAGGATGCGTCGAAGGAGAAGGGTTTGGACTCTCTCAATTAAGGCCCAATCAGACTCCAGTAAAGAAGGCCCCCAGATTTGTGAGCCATAGAGAAAAGTGGGTCGGATAAGAGAGTCCATGAGAGACATCTTGGATGAGTTGTCCTGAAAATGGTGGCGGAAACACTCTCACTCAAGAAGGGCTAAAGATCCATAACCCTTGGCAATCTGAGGCTGAAGGGTCGATCGCATACCGAAACGGGGTCCTGAAAACTATACTTCCAAGTACGTTTAGGCGATGGTGATCTCGATCTCCTCCCCTCTTAAGAAGAAATGAAGGTCTACGAACTTCTTTGACCCATTGAAGATCATAACCATGGTTTTACTCAGGTTGATCGTCAACTCTCGAAGGTCGCAGAAGCAGTGTTACCAGAAGC
>JASDQU010736778.1:15507-27283 GCA_032191745.1 Picea mariana | reverse complement strand
CTAAAGTTAAGTTGTGTGAGAGGTAGGAAAGGGGGGATTTGATTTATTTGACCCCCTACTACATAGAAATGACTTAGAAAACAATTTCCCCCCCTTTTCTCACGCCTTTAGACTCTTTTACAAAATTCGACAATTTTACTTTAGCCAATTATTTGCTGATTTTTCACTGACTTGGACTCCTCATGGACATTGACCTAGCAACGCTTGTCCAAATGAGCTGAAACTTGGTCCAAGGGTGTAGGGGGTCATAATCCATTTGATTTGAGCACTCATACCCTATGTTACCAGATTCGGCCCCCCTTGACGCTGGATCCGCGTTTCAGAACCGGATCCGGATCTGCCCAGAAACGGCTAGGATCCACCAGCAAGGCATTTCCATTTGCATTAGAAATGGATCCTTGTTTTTGGAAATGCATATCGGTTTTTGTCGACCCCACACGCGCGGATCCGAAAGGGTTTTTAGTCTAATTTTAAGTTTATTCAAAAAAATCGCGAATTTGATAGGGTTGGCTGCGGTTTAGGGATTTGGCCCACGACTTTAGCGTTTTGCCTACGGGAGTGGCCATCAATTGTTTGTCCCACGCATTGGCATTTGAGCAGAGGCAGAAGTTGCGCAGACTCCAGCTCGGGAAGCACATCGAACAACACATTGAACAGAGGGAACGGGTCCACAGTCCACCGAATCTGAATCATATTGTCACTTGTTACATTAATTGCAAATGTTTACACATTTTTAAATGTTTATTATGCGATAAATCAAAACCACATTTAACTTCAAAGGATTAAAGTCAATTTATGTTTTTGTAACTTCAAGTTTTGATGTAACTTGTGGTTTGATATGGTTTTGATTAAACTTCTCTAAATTTATTATGCGTTATTAGATTCATGAATGGTTTTGATTCTTAACTTTGAATATATTTTAATTTTTTTTTAAAATATTATTATATTTTTTGTACGTGGTGTTTCCTAGCCATATCCAGATCCTGGCTTTTCAAAAATCTGGTGGATTCGTATCCGTTTCTTGGTAACTTAGCTCATATGCCTATACAAAATCCAAAGGACCAAATTTTTACATTTTACATAAAAAATAATTAAAATTTTCCAATTTATGGGAAATTTTAATTATTAAAAACACCTATCAAAACTTAACGGAATTCCGCAAGACTCTAGGAGATGTTTAGCATGGTCATTTACAACACTTTTATCCCTTAGTTACCTACTGGGCTCGATCATTAGAATGCCTTTCACCGCTTTGGAGGATTATTGAATGAAAAACTCAAGTAATTAAAATCGCTGAAAAAACAAAATTAATTACCTAAGGAAAAAAACACTCGATGAAAGGACTTCCCTAATGATAAAGTCTTAGGCCACTAAATCATTACAACTTGACCCATGCTAACATCTTACATTTACAAAAATATCCCACATAGGGGAGCAAACATTTACGTGGAGAGAGAAAGAAGTTATAACATATAGAATCAATTCCAACTTAGACAATTGCAATATCTCAACAATTCACGTATACCAATGCAATGATTTTGTACATCCAATGCAAATTAAACTAGTGCCAAATTAATTGGGTTATTGAGTCTCTTATGTAAGAGCTAGTTCTATTACTTCTCTAGGGCTGTAAGCCTTTTTACTCCCTAGAGCAAACAAAACTAGCAAGGGAAATCTAGGAGGGTGTAAGCCTTTTTACTTCTAGCAACCTTTGCAAAGTAGCTTATTCAATGATAACAAAGTAGACTTGATGGTGTGTGTATTCCTTTATAGTCCTCCAAGGGTTTAGACAAATTTAGCTTGAAACAAGAAGAAAAATACAATTAATGCAGAAATTCCTTACCAATTCCAAGAAAAAGCATGAAGAAACCCTTTCTTATCAAGCATATTCCACCAAAATTACCAAGAATAAGCATCCAAGAGATAACGCCTTATCTTCCTTGACCAAAAGACAAATACTAGCATCCACAAGAGAGATTCAAGAGAGAGATAGAGAAAAATGCCCAAGTAGGGAATGCTATCCCCATTTTGTGGGATAACCAAGGAGATCATGTCTCGAGGCCCTCAGGTTGTAGATATGGAGTGCTGAGAGACGACATGACCAACAATGTCCGATTGCACATACGAAAGCCCACTCTATCACCACATGCTGATCCATTGTCAGCGCATCCACCACACCAGCTAGCTTTTGGAAGGCAGATGAATCTTGCTCCATGCGGTACAAGTCAGGTATTGTGGCAGGTAATCACCCTAGTATTTAAGGCATTTAAACATGTTGTATTTAAGCTACTTTTGATTATAGAATGCCTGATTAGACATTATGCTTTTGACCTTGTTTCACCTTGGTGAGTGTCATTTCCTAGTAAGTGGCCAACCTTTGGGGAAGGTTTGCAACTAGGGGTCCCTTGAGGGGTTATCGTACCATTCCCTACCATACCTACCACTTTCCGCTCATTACATTCCCATCATATTGCCCTCTTTTAGGCCCTTTGACTTTAGTGACCTTAGAAGGGCATGTACCTCATTTCATGGGAAGAAGGGGTTGAAGGCCCAGAGGGATTGTTGTTGGCTAAAGAGATAAAAGCCTAGATATAGACCTTTCAGATGCTTCACCCAGGGATCCCCGAGAATGAAACGCTTCCCTGTAAGGAACAGGGGACCAACAAGAAATAAATGATAATGAATGCTTAGGATGGGAGGTCTCATCACGAACCGACCTATCATGATCATGGGTATTTAGCGGTATGACATTACCATCATCTAGTCACCAAGCCAGGGTAATGGTTCTCATTTATACAACTGAGAGAAAGGGGTGTTGATATTATGGTAGTTGCGGGAGGTATCAACCTCCATGTGTAACCTCTTACTAGATTAGAATATTCCGGAAGCTAGAGAAACCCTAAACAGATGTATAGAAACCCTAGAAGACATGTCGGCTTAATAAAATAATTAATATTTAGGTATTGGCCTCTAAAAGAAGAAGTCGACCTGGACAGGAGACAAAGAGCACAATAAATAGAGGGCGCTTGAGCTCATTTGGTCATACACACTCTCACAGCTCACACAAACAAGTGGTGCACAAGTTTGGAGGAGTGCAACTGCAACTACCTGCAACGAGGATTTTTGGTCTTGGTTTCTGGTTTATAGAATTTTTGTTTGGTGCGCTATTCTTGGAGAAAGAGAGATATGCTATCTCTTGGTTATTTGTTGGGTCTGGTACTGCTTCCAGAATTATTCTATTTGTCAAGGTTATGGTGCTTGGGGGTGGCTGCGTGCCTATGTTTGGGTGACAATATTGAGATATTATTTATGGAAAAACGAGCACATCTCTTTTATTCTAACAAGTTATGGGCCCACACTATCTTTAGATAGTCTAACCACTAGAATATAGATTGAGAAGTTATTTGTTAAGCTCGTTGTGGCATCAGTTACAACTGTAGCTAGGTTTTCTGATTATGTAGCTGCAACAAACCCTAACTCTTATGTTCGACACTTCTAATGAAGTGTTTGGCCTAATTCCTTGACATCCTAGTGCGCCCTAGCCTAGCGCACCTCTTGGTACCCTTAGCTAGCAAAAATGTCATGTTTGAATTTTTGGTCAAAGTCAAAAGTCAAATGTTGACTTCTGGTCAAATTGATTTTGTGGTCGAAGTTGAAATTTTAGAGTTTCTAGCTTGTTCTAATCATTAAATCCTTTGATTCGATTTCTAATATCCTCTTGTCAAGATCATATATAGTTTCAGATTGGAAGACAAGTTGGACGATGCTACAAGGCTTCAAAGGTATGCACTTGTATATGCTATCCAAGTTATATCATCTAGCAAAACATGAGTGTGTTTGCAGGGAAAGTACTAGAGACCTTGTCCAAGCTGTAATTTTGGATTCGGTGCATTCAGAAGAACAAGTGCACCCTCCATAGCAAGTGAGGCTTCATGTTCCAAGTTTGATTAAATTGATAAGCTTGAAATTTGTATATATCAAGGGTGATAGTTGCTACATTACAAATTGTGAAAGTAGTCTTTGAAAGGTTCTATTATTGCTAGGTGCAATGAATACTTGACTGAATATGAATACCATTAATATAGATGCTTATTGTACTTGTTTGCAAGATGAACTAACATTTCCTCTAGAGAGATATTTCTTGTTTGCTCTTGTTGTTCTTGTTCCAGGCAGGTACTCTTGTGAAATATGTTTGATCTTTGTGGAAGATGTCATAGAAGAAGTATGACACAATGCTTTCAACAACTTCCAGATGGGCAACAATCATAACAAATATAGACAAACTTAAAGAGACCCAGAGGGAGTTAGACTCAGAAAGAAGTCAGTAATCAAGAGGAAACTAGAATAGAATTGTGACACTTTGTAGAAAGCAAGAAGGATGTAGACGAAAGCATGGAGTCTCTCAGATGGAGGGAGCTGATTACATAATTCCAAAAGAAGAGCATGCATATTGCTCATTGAAGCATGAAGCCAGAATTAGGAGGGATCTAATCCCCCAATAATATGATCCATTGAAGAATACATGAATACTATGAAGTATCTGTCCATGTTCTTCATTGGAAGTAGCAGCCATGATAAGCAACACGTGTTCAACTTGACTCTATAAGAAGTTGTCTTCGAAAAGAAGCCTTGAATATCCCTGGTTGTCCATCTACATTTATGTTCCTATGGCGAAAGGAAGAAGTTGGAACCTTTAGGAAGGAAGGGCATGGAATCTATAAAAGATTCCATGCACTCCAACGTTGAAGAAGGAAGCAGTGATGAAGAACAATGTATGTGAGAAATTGTGAAAAAGACTTATAAGTGGAAGCATTGATAGATACAAGGAGAAATTCAGGGCTAGAGGGTTCTCCCAGAAGGAAGGAGAAGACTATGATGACAACTTGTTCCAGTAACCATATATACCTCTACCTGAGCCATTATATCTCTTGCAGTATCCATGGGTTGGAGTTTACATCAGATGGATGTAAAGTCTATTCTTCTCAACAGAGTAATTGAAGAAGAAGCGTATGTAGAGCAACCTCAAGGTTTTTAGGTATACCAGAAAGAGATCCATGTATGAAGATGGAAGAAGACCTTTTATGGATTCAAGCAACTTGGTGCAGAGCCTCTCATGTACAACATAAGTGTGGTGAAAACTTCCAATGATAGAGGAAGTGTATCGTAATGGTTCTTTATAAGTTCGGGATAATGGATTACAAATCTATGGAAACCTCCCATGATGACAAATATGAAGAACATGAGAGACTCTGATCCAGTAGACCCATCCCTGTATCGACAATTGAATGGCTTGTTAATGTATTTGGAGAATACTCAACCAGATATTTTCTTTGCTGTGAAAATAGTTCCAAGTGGAACCTAGCCATGAAAATTGAATAACTGCAAAGCATGCCTTGAAATATCTTCGTGGGACGTTTGAGTTATGATATATAGTTGCATGGATTTATTGATTCAGATTGGGCAGGGAGTGCAGATGACAAAAGAAGTGCTTCTTGGATATGTTTCAGTTTGAGCTTTGCCACGATATCATGGGCTAGCAGGAAACATAAGTCTATTGCACTCAACACTGTAGAAGCAGAGTATATTGCAGCTTGTGATGCTTGTACGAAAGTAGTGTGGCTTCGTAAGCTGGTTTCTAGACTGTTTGATCAGGTGTTGGATTCAACCGTGAAATATTGTGATAACCAAAGCTGTGTGAAGCTCTCAGAGAACTCGGTGTTCCATGACAGGTCGAAGCACATTGAGATCAAGTACTATTTTCTCCGTGATAAAGTCCCGAAGGGAGAAGTGGTTCTCCAGTATATCTCCACTGATGAGCAGATAACAAATAATTTGGTAAAGACTTTGTCCAAGATGAAAAGTTTGCATACTTGAGGGACAAAATGGACCTGTGGATATGAATTCCTTATTGGAAAAGGAAGTGATTACTCCCCAAGTTGGGAGGGAGCACTGATATATTATTGATATATGGACAATCATTTTCCAGTTTGGAAAATGGTCCAGGTTGGGCAGTTACCTTCCAGTTCGGAAAGTGGCCCAAGATTTTTGACGGACAATCATTTTCTAGTTTGGAAAATGGTCCAGATCGGACAGTCATTTTCATAATGAAAACGATCCGATAAAATTGCTGATGTACCATAGATAATGATTTCCCTTGTGGCCAGTGTGGAGGAATGGTCTAGGACAATCATTCTTCTTGGCAGCCACTCTAAGTAGTGGTCAAGTAGAATGGTCCGCCTCTCCGGGCAGTCATTCTTTTGAAGTTCACAGTTGTGAGCAGTTTCGAAGAATGGTCCGTTATAGGAGGTTGGTGCGGGACAGTCATTTCCATAGGAAATGGTCCAGACAGTCATTCCCTAGGGCATGCTCATTCTCTCCAGGTTGCACTGTGATTAGTGCTGGAAGAATGGCCCATTTAGGTGAATGCTCCAGGTTCAAAAATCAAGGACAATTATTCTTCTATGCTTTAGAAGAATAGTCCAGATAGCCCATGGTTGATGTTTAACTTTCCGAGGGCAGATACTCTACCAGATCTCATAGACATGAGTGGAAGAATGGCCCAGATGACTCAATTTGTATCATGATATTGTTTATGCAGGTTGATATCAGATGATATGATTGTTGTGGAGACTGTATGTCTTTGGACAGTAGCTGTATGCTACTGTGGTGGATGTGATCCATTGGTAGTCACTGTGTGTCACTAGTTAGTAGTTGTGTGCTACTAGTAGTGGTTGTGTACCACTGGATAGTAGTCGTATACTACTATGGATAGACATAGTTGTGTTCTATTGGATGGCATTGTAGCAGTTGCATGCTATTATCTGATTTCCATGGAGACCCCCACTAGTGTTGGAGATGATTTCCAGCTAGATGGATAGTCAGTGTGCAAGCGGACAGACATTCTCCCTGTGAAAAATGGTCCAGGGTGACAGATTGCTGACGCATCATGGACTGGTATTTTCCTGAAGGCACAAATTGTGGCTTGATTAGGAAAATAGTTGTGGACCGATATTTTCTAAGGCATATGGGTAGAGATTGATCTCTATGGTACATATGACCTGTTTAGAAAATAGTCCGAGACTAACATTCCTATAGGAATGGTCTCTATAGCCCATGGCGTGGCTTTCAACATTTGTTAGGACATCTGTTCTTCTAAGACGTATGTCCGGAATAAAAGAATGGTCCTTGTATCACTCTGTTGAGTAAGTGACTTATTCAGCATCATGCCCAATTACTCAGATGGATTATGGCTTCGAGAGATGATGTAGTCGATGCTATCAGATGACACTGATAGTGGTGATGTTGCTCGTGAGTTGATCTACGTGATCATGAGTTAGCGTGTGTGGCTATGATGATGCTACCAGGAGAATGGTCTGTTTGTGCTCAAGACCATTACCGTTAGATACCTCCCTAGCTAGGAGCGAGTGTTGATATTATGGTAGTTGTGGGAGGTATCAACCTCCATGTGTAACCTCTGACTAGATTAGAATATTCCGGAAGCTAGAGAAACCCTAAACAGATGTATAGAAATCCTAGAAGACGTGTCAGCTCAATAAAATAATTAATATTTAAGTATTGGCCTATAAAATAAGAAGTCAGCCTGGACAGGAGACAAAGAGCACTATAAATAGAGGGCGCTTGAGCTCATTTGGTCATACACACTCTCACAGCTCACACATACAAGTGATGTGCAAGTTTGGAGAAGGAGTGCAACTGTAGCTACTGCAACTGGGATTTTTGGTCTTGGTTTCTGGTTTATGGACTTTCTATTTGGTGTGCTATTCTTGGAGAAAGAGAGATATGCTATCTCTTGGTTATCTGTTGGGTCTGGTACTACTCACGAAATTATTCTATCTGTCAAGGTTATGGTGCTCGGGGGTAGTTGCGTGCCTATGGTTGGGTGACAATATTGAGATATTGTCTATGGAAAAACGAGCATATCTCTTTTATTCTAACAAGGGGGTCTCATCACGATCCAACCTTTTCATTTTCGTGAGGTATTTGTGAATGACATTGTCATTATCTGGACACCACGTCGGGCAGTGATTCGGATTTATGAGTGGAACAAAATGAATAAAAGACTGAATACAATAACACAGAGATACAGAGAACAACAACAGATATCTAGTGAACAATAACTTCTATTGAATAAATAAAATAGGCCGAAACTTTAAAACTACAGAACTGAAAACAACTTGCTCGAATGGTGGTAGCTATCTTTGAGAAGAGATGTGGCTGCTACGTGCATCCGTCTGAGCAGAATGATTACAATGAGGCTCCAGAGGCCTTTTTAACATTACTCATGAATGCCAAAACCCTAGACATCCAAAAACCTAACCCTAGGAGATGAAACGCCAAAAGTTATGTGGGCCCCGATGGGTAAGTTGGTACCTCAACTTCCAGGGGTCGTAACTTTTGCATACGACCTCTGTTGTAGGCATGTGATAGCCCGTTGGAAAGGTCTTTTCGAGCACTACACATTATGCCGTGAAACTCTAACTCTGTTTATAGTTTGATTGTGGCAAGCCAAAAAAACACTGTTTAGGGCCTCAAAACGGCCCTAGAAGTACAGAAAGATGCATTGACACAAAAACTTCCAAAATAAGTCAGTTGGATTAGGTGGGTGGCCACCAATATCCACCTGGAAGCTGTGTAGGGCTTCAGATAGCCCCGAAAGTGTAGAACCCACAATTATAAAGGATTACAGAAGAACATGCTGAACTAAAAACTGTCAAGATGAGCCAATTGGAATAGGTGGGTGGCCACCAATTTCCAGCTGGATCAGTCCTCCCCTCTTAGGAAGCAATGGTCTCCATTGCATTGAGAGCCCTCATCAGGTGCGGAAATTTTTGCTAAATTTGGCTCTAGGTGAGCCACTTGCCTTGGTGCAGGAGCTGCCCTGCCTTGACAACCCGATAAAGCTAGATCCTCTATTGGCGAGTTCCCTTGACCTGTGTGTCCACTATTTGATCAGTGGATGCCTGTTCCATGCAATCAAGGTTGATCTATGTTGGTGTCAACTATTCTGCGATCTCCGAGTTGTTCATTAATGGTGGAAAATATGGTCAGAGGAGGTCCACATTGAACACTGGGTGCAAGCCAAGGAAGGGGGGAGTGTTGAGCTCAAAAGCATTGTCACCCACAGCCTTGGTGATAGTGTAAGGCCCATAGCGAAGTGGATGGAGCTTCCGTTGGGGCCCTGTAAGGCATTCTTTTTGCAAATGTAACTTGACCTTGTCTCCCACTTGAAACTTGTGCGGTACCCGGTGTTGATCATGGCACTGCTTGTACTTAGTATTGGTTTTCTGCAAAATCTCATGGCCCTGTTGGCGGATGTGCTTAATCCGCTCAATGAATATGGTGTCTTTGTCGGCCTCAGACTGAACATGGGAAGATTTTGTCTGTGTGGTTGCAAGAGGTATTGCAACATCAATGGGACCCAAGGGTTGGAATCCCAACCCCACCTGAAATGGGCTATGGCCGGTGGAGCTATGGAGAGCCCTGTTGTAGTTGTGTTGAACATAGGGAAGGCTCTCATCCCATGTACGCGGATGTTTAGAGTTATACATGCCCAGGATGTGCACAATCATCTGATTGACGACCTCTGTTTGACCATCAGTTTGACGGTGGAAGGTAGTGGATTAAGTGAGCTTGGTGTCCAAGAGTGACTAGAGACTCGACCAAAATGTGCTAAGGAACCTGCTATCCTGATCGGAGATGATGGTCTGTATTATCCCAAAATGGACCCACACTCGTTCAAAGAAGAGCTTGGCAGTATCTGCCACTGTGATGCTCTTCTTGTAGGTTGTGAGAATGTCCATCTTCGAAAACCGATCAACCACCACAAATATGCAATCATTGCCTTGCTTGGTGGACAAAAGGCCAGACATGTAATCCATCGAGATGGATTCCTAAGGCCTCTCGAGAGTAGGAAGAGGGCCTCTCGAGAGTAGGAAGAGGGGTGTATAAGCCTTGCTTCTTGATGGCTGGCTTGGCAATGGCAGAGGCAGTGCAAGATCTGATATCCTTGTTGACGTCCTTCGAAGTTTTGGCCAGTAAAAATGTTTCTGTAGAATGGCCACAATTTTCTCCACGCCAAAATGTCCTGCCATCCGAATCTAGTGAGCCTCCCAAATTAGCTTTGCACGCTCGCTTGCAGGAACACAGAGGTGGCCCAGATGGCATAACAATCCATCCTAAATGTGAAAATCGGTGACATTCGCACCGGTACCCAAGA
This sequence comes from Picea mariana, assembly GCA_032191745.1. Classification (NCBI taxonomy): domain Eukaryota; kingdom Viridiplantae; phylum Streptophyta; class Pinopsida; order Pinales; family Pinaceae; genus Picea; species Picea mariana. The sequence continues at coordinate 17,046 of JASDQU010736778.1, read as the reverse complement.
GATGATAGGTGGTGGCGAAGTCAGGATCTCACTGATAAAGTTGGGGCCACTTAGATGCCTCATGCTCACAGGAATGGAGCACGGTGGTGAGTGTAGCCACGAGAGGTCGACTGAAGCAGTCAGTGACACAATTTGTGCTCCCTATCTTATACTTGATGTTGAGATGGAACTGTTGCAAGTATGTGGACCACTTTTGATGGCGGTCGTTCTGCAACTTCCCTTGTGTCTGTATGAATTGCAGGGGCTTGTGATCAGTGTGGATGATTGTCTCCTTTGCTAGAATGTAATGTTTCCATAGACGACAGACAATGGAATATATTTCTTTGTCATAGGTGGGGTATTTCCAGACGATATCTTAGAGCGTCTTGTTATCGCTCAGTTTGTAGGAAAGGTTTAAGTAGCTTGAAGTCAAGGCTCAAACTGGCGTAACAGGAGCTTCCCCACCCGCTGTCACCTCGATGGGGAGCTCTTTCTATTTAGGGTGGCAAATCCCAAGGGAGACGTCCCTAGTAATCTGGGGTTCTGAAGGAAAAAGATCAAGGGTTCAAGGCTTCAAGGGTCAAGGTAAGCTTTCCCTTCACAGATCACTGCCAAATGGATAGTCAAAGAGAAGATATCCCTCTGGATGGCACCTGTTTGCGACACAAGGCAAATAAGACTAAAAAATGTGCTGCAGTGGTTAGTACTTCAAAGCATTGATGACTATCTTAAACATATATGAGCAATATTGAATGTAATTATTGACGAAGTCAATGATTGCAAATAAAGACAAAAGGCTTATAATATTTCTTCAATAAGTACAAAATGATACTTGCATTCAATGTATAAAATCAATCCTTATTTGTATCACAATGCAATGAATATCAAAAATCTGCTCATATAAATAATGTTGCTGCGTCACTATTGCAGATTGGGGGTGACGTCAGCCCTAATTTATGCTAGTTTTTTGGAAGGCAAAAAGTGAACGTTTTGCACAATAAGCCAAAGAAAGTAATCTATACTTCGATGCCAACCAAATCACAAAGTCTTACACTTAAATAATGGTTAAAAGAGGCTTGACGTCATCAATATTGCTGCTGCTACATAGGTGACGTCAGCCCTAAATTAGGTTAGTTTGAGAGACAAAGAAGTGGCCGTTTTACAAAAATATAACAATGAAAATGCTCAACACATCAATGCCAATCAAAGGATGACCAAGCCACAAATTTTAAATCAGCCAAAGTTTAAATGAGGCAAGACGTCATCTAGGTTAGTTAGGGTTAGTAGAATTAGTTAGGGTTTCAAATTAAGAGTTTGAAAAAGTTGTTTTAGCACAAAAAAGATCAATGTTTTGTTCTTAGACTAGTGCCTTAGGGTAAATGGAGTCAAGGAGTAAGGCTAATGGCTTGGGAGAATCTAAATCTAAGGACGGGAGAGTTAGGCTTGATGGTGCTACAATGGCAAGGCCACCAAGTCAAAACCCTAAGGGGAGGAGGCTCATTTCGGTGTAGCTAAAGCTAGGCCTCATGCTCCTCCCTCTTTCCTTAGAACTCTTTGGCA
>JASDQU010736778.1:0-15396 GCA_032191745.1 Picea mariana | reverse complement strand
CAAAAGCCCGCTTCCGAAATCTGAAGGCCCGCTTCTGGATTTCGGAAGCTCGCTCCAGGGTGCAAAATGGGCGCTTCCTAATGAATCTTGCTAGCCTATTGCTCTATTCTTATATTTCTTTAACATCATTTGTGGAACTTTACCTTGGTTCTGATTCTATGACTTAAATCTGGTAATCGAACACTGTGAACTGTGCTAAAAATCTGTACTAAATGTTGTTATAGAGTTGCTCTCATGATATGTTATAGAGTTTCTCTCTATGGATGTTACATTGGCTCTGTTTCTATGCCTTCAGACTAAGGACTTAGGAGACTACCCTAGCCTAGGGGGAAACCCTAAAGTCAATTAAGCTAAGTCATTATAGATTAGACTGGAAGTGTTAATTAGCTTAAATTGATTAGCACAATTAACCCAAGAAACCAATCTTGTACTTAAAGATATTGCAAAAAAATGTGACTTGGAGAGTTACAAAATGGATTAGTGACAGGAAGCTCCATGGGGCGCTTCATTACTTTACATGTCAGTCTATAGATGATAGATTCATAGCATTTAGCAACTAGACTCTAGAGTCTAGCACAGTTTAAACTTTATTGTTTTGGACCTTTCGATCTTCATAATTGAGTGTAGATGGCCTATTTTGTAATCATAACTATTTGGTCATGACTCATGTTATTGTTGACAGTTGCTAGATGACTAATTTCATTCCATAACTTAATGGTCTACTTTCTATTATATGGCTTAAAAATTTGTATGTTGGTTTGTAAGTTTGTAATTGCTAGATTCTAGATGGTTGATGCTCAAATGATTAATCATTGATGTACTTCTTACTACTATGGATGCCATTTTAATGTTACAATGTACAAAAATACATGTTTTCATACATTCTGCAGCGAATTTATCTTTCTGCATGATTTTTAATATAAACGCAATATATATAAAAAAAAATTATATATATATATATATAAGAGACGCTTCCGCGACACTTCGCTCCCGAGGATGTTTTGAAAATGACGCTCCCGATGCTCTGCTTCTTAAAAACGCTCCTGCTTCACTCTGGCAACATTGCGCAGAAGAGAGCTAGAGCATCCAACTGTCTCTGTAATCCCTCTGCAGACGAGGCTAGGAGGACCACATCATTGGCGAAAAGATAGATGAATAGCAAAACCTGGTGGAGGAGACACCAGTCATTGTCCTAGATATGTTCGTGGACAAAGGCCTCTAGCTCATCAATATAAATCCCAAACAATGCGGGGGACAAGGGGCAACCCTGTTTAACTCCATTGGTACTCTTGATGAAATCTAACATCCCGTGAATTGTGCGGAAGTGACCAAGAACCGACTCGTAGAGTCACATAATAGCAGTCAGTAGGGTATGGGAGATGCCAATGTCTCTGAGCCTCTAGAATTGAATAGGGCTTCTCTTAGGACGGAGTCAAAATCCTTCCAAAAATCTACAAAGCAGCAGTAGACTTTAGAATACCAGGTTGAATCCCTGTTAGAAAAAATCAATATATTAATTAACTAATGATATAGATAACAATGATTACTCTACAAATGCAATGGCCTTGTCGTGCTCCTTTCGATCATCTGACGTGACATTCAAGGAGCAAAGATGGCCACAAGAAGCAAGGAGCAAAGATGGCCACTAGAAGCTCATATTGTGCAAAGAGTTGATCCCTATAACAAACGTCAAAAGGTGAACGAACAACGGAGACATATGTAATCTATTATAATTGCATTGGATAATGTAGACGTATGTGTCCCAATGCCCCACAAGACTAATGATAAAAGCTACAAGGCATGCATAAAAGTCCTATTAACAACTTTAGCTTTATCATCAATAATAAGATGAACAATGATTGCCAAAGGGGTTAAGGAATTAAAAGGTCCTAAATCGAAATGGATACAAGTGACAACCCACAATAGGTCAAACTATTTTAAAACAATACCTTTGATATCTTAGGGGCATCAATGGCTTTGTCATATGGAAGGAAGATAGACATTTTGCAAATGGAAAATTTGTTACAAATATACAATCATGTTCACAATGGATCATAGGCAGAGCACTAATAAATTCATTGAAATGACTTCCTATTGTCAATAAGGCACTGACAAGCCTTGATAGAGGCCAAGCTTCCCATGAGAAGGATGACATTACATATAGAACACTTACAAATACAATCACTAAAACTCTTTACCATGATCGACTAATAGAAATATCATTAAACGTGTTAAAAATCTTGTGGACTCCTAATTGTCCTCCATCTGACAAGGAATAAGTCTTTTTTACCAAAATCTCACAAGCAATGCTAGTGAGAAGGAATTTTAATGTCTACATCAACAATACCGACCTTTCAACAAACATATTTTTAATTTACCAAATCTTATGCACGCCTACTCACACTGCAAGTTAACACATTTGTAAACATCCAACAGCAAACTAATTTTGAAACCCAGAATGGTTGAAGGTAGAGGAATTTGTAAACAAGCTCAAATCTAGTTGGAAACCTTATGATGAAAACTTACAAGAATCTCCATCCATTCAATTTCACCAAAACCTGAAAGAACAAAAAAAGGTAGCTGCTCAATGGGAAAGAGACAAAAAGAAGACAGACAATAGGACCCTTAAAGAAGTGGAGGATGTCGTGGAAGTACTATATAGCAATGATAGTTTTGGTTATATGAATGAGGATTGTTACCCCCCCCATGCCTAGGGGTAACTAGAGGAGATGATGTCTCATGGCCCGCAATGGAGAACATGATCTCAACCATGATGATGATCAGCATGTCCACAGATGGCAACCCAACAGCCCCCCTCATTCTCCTTTACAGTTACAGGTCAACCAAGGCTAACCACATCCAAGAAACCTAGTGTATCGAAGATGGTAGGACATCATCACCATAAGGTATGTTAGTCCTTCTTTCATGCAAAGTGTTGTGCTTAATTTGTTGAGCATGTGAATGAGGATCTTTGGTTGAAGTTGGATAATACATCATTGGCTTGGGAAATTGTGTCAGTTGCCTTGTTTCACCTTAGTGGTAAGCTTCTATGCCCTAGTCTCGTGTTGTCACCACCCAGGGAAAAGGGGTAATACTGGGGGCCCTCACAATGGTAACGTTTCGTTCCCCACCATAATTAACACTTTCCATCCTGGAGCCTCTCATAGTGTACCAAACTTCGGTAATGGGTCATGGTCCATCCTCTCATGAGAAGAAGGGGTTGAAGGCCTAGAGGTTGATGCAGCTGCTCTAATCATGTATGTTATTGTTAAATGATAAAGGCCACCATAAAAGCCTTGGGCCAGGTTGAGCTCTACCTCCTCTAATGGTAATCGCCCCTGTCCGAATGTGAATGAATGCACCAAATTATAAACAACAATAGCCTAGTAAAAAACAAAGGAATGAAACTTGAAACCTTATAAAGAGGACTTGCAAATGATAATTGGGTATCAAAAGGCAAAACAAGGGGTTCGGAACACAAAACATATTGAGGAAAAGGTACCTCAAGCAAGCAAGAGCTCCCTCTACAAAGGCGATCATAGAAATGGATTCATTAACAATGTAAGCCATGAAATAAGCCCTAAAACCATATCACTATCACACTTACTCTTGAAGGGTTTCTTTCTTTCTTGCTTCCCTCGAGACCTATCCCTTTACCTGGGTCTCTTATTTCCTGTCCAGGTTGGCACACCTAATAGAGTTGGATGAAGGCCCACCCATACCTAAACTTGCCAAATCACATGAGGTCCTAGGCTGGTGTGATGCTTGAAGGGGATACTGAGGTGAATTGTTTACATGGCTTATATCTTAAGTAACAGCTTACTTTGCATGCATTAAGGACTAATGTTTCTTGTGAACCTTGGTTGGCCTTGTCTTATACTTTGCTTTGTCTTGGATGGCCCTGACATGGTCCTTCGAGAGACGTCATGTGCTTGTACCCAAGATGTTGTGCTTTTATTGCAGGACTTTGGCACGTGTGATGGAGAGCAGTGGGTCATCTAGTGACTCGCTACCCTGAGACATCAACTCTCACATCCTTGGAACCTTGGACAATGGACAGATGGGCTTGGTTTGAGCATATTCAATCATGATGGCACACAAATGTGTCGGAAGCCCATAGGTTGGGCAAAGTACCCCAGAGCCTATTTATCCACTAGACCAGGGACGTTGCAACAGCAGACGGCCAGATACCTTGCAAAGACGAGATGCAGCTCCCTTCAGCCTAGACGCAACACCTGGATCCTAGATGTTCGCCCTATTTCGATGATGACATCATCTTCTAGGGTTTCATGGAGCTAGGGTTTGGTGGACACCTAGGGTACTGATGATGGCTGCCAGTAATTTGGGTGAGGAGAGACATCACTTGCCACGTGGCCTTTGAAGGCCTCCTCCTTACCTAGGAGAGCTTGAAATCTCACACGTTTGGCTCGTTTATGATATATTTTTCATTTTAGCAATTGTAAAGGGTTAAATGAGGGTTCATCCCCATTTCTAATTAAACATTGACATGTTATGTGGAGAAAGCGCTAAGCCTAGGATCATATATAAAGGCCAACGCTCATTTTCATTTGGATCATCATGATTCCTCACCATTTGTGGGGTAACACTGCTACTAATTCGCTATTTCATCCTTTTTGGTCTTTCTCTCTCATGTGCTATGCTTGGAAACGGTCTCTTGTGGATGCTTTGTTGTTTTTGGATGGATATTTCTGCAATTAGGGTTAAATACTCTTGGTTTCTTGGATGAAGTAAATAATTTTCTGCAATTCTATGGTATGTTGTCGATGTAAATAGTGAAATTGTTATTTTGTTGCAAGAAGTCTTGTTTTATTGAAACCCTAAGAGAGGAACATAAGTGCTTCTTCCTCTCACAAAGTTTTACTCGTCCAAAATTTGTGAATTGTCCTTGCTAGGGTTAGAACCCTAAAGCCCTAAAGTGCTAGCACTTTACAATTTTAGCCCTAGACAACTAATCTTTGGCCTAAGTGAAGCTACAAGAACGGAGAAACGATATCTAGGGCCCAAAAGTGCTTACACCATAGACGTCCTTCTCCTCAAAGTCTAAAGCCTAAGGCCCAAATGTGCTTGCACCTTAAGGGTTTAGACTCTACCTCTTGGTTTCAATTAGATCAACCTTCAAGTTTGGATGCATTTGAGACTCCATAGCCCTAGAATGGTAAAGGCAGTAATCTAGAAGTGACTTGTGGTGGAAGTAGTTGTTAAAACCTTTTTCTAAATCTCTCAAGTGTTCTACTAATTTTACTAACCCTTACTCTAGCAAACTCAGAATATTTCTTGCTATTGATATTAAAGTTTGCTACATCCATCTAAAACTAAATTAAATTGTTCCATACACTCATCTAAAGGTGGCCTAACTTGTTCAGAAATTTCTTCTAGCAATTGGATAACTTTGTGCTTGATGAATGCTTACTTCCATGTTAAATTGCTACATTTCTGAGCACTTTATCTTGCTACTTCTTAGCACACTTTTCCACCCACCAATTGAGCTAGTAAATCTGATATTTCAGTGATGAAAAAATAACTAATTAAAGGAGTAAAGCCCCAAATTGTCATAGGCTAAACCCCTCTCCGTTTAGACTAGTGCTTGCCAGCCTCATGGGGGAGTCCCTAGGGTGATTTGTTATTGTCTTAAGGTCTAATCTTTTGCAAAATAAGACAAAAAAACGGCTGTAATGTCTTGGACAGCCTATTAATTCAACCCAAGACATGGGGGAAAAGATGATTTTGTTTGTTTGGAGGGATCCTGCAGGGTTGGCACAAGAGAAGATAGAAGAGAAACAAAGAAAGAAACTATTCAAAAGTCCAATTAAAACCACAATGAATAGTAATGAACTACTTAATCAATTTACAAGAATTAAACCAAATACCAACAAGAAGGAAGATTCGAAACAAACACAAAACATATTTATGATCGGCTTGTCAAAGGGTTGATTGCGCCACAATCAACAACTCTACAACCAGTACAATGATCACCCTTGCTCAAGAGAAAGTAGGTAGCCTATAGAATGAGAGAGAAGACAGAGAGAAAAGAAAGAAAGAATATGTGTTATTGCCACAAAAATCCGACCATAATGGTGAATAAACGTCTCCATTATATAGAGAGTAAGGTGCACTTCCCAAGATGAGAAGATGAGAATGTGTGAATCAGTAATTTAGGAATTAATGTGCATGAGGGAATAAGTGTGAATGAGAAATTAAGGAAATAATGTGCATGAGGGAATAAGTGTGAGTGAGTAATGCGCATGGGTGAGTTATGAGTAAGTGTATATGCATGGTGAGTTAAAGGATCACAGGTGTGAGAGTGTGAGGGATAGTTAAGTGAAGGAGTGGCGCATGTGACAATAAAAGGGAGTTAATGCATGGAAATTAAGATAATCATGAGTGAAGTGAGAGATAACGTGAGTTAAGTGGGGGAAAGGATAAGTTAAGTGAAGGTAAGAGTGAGTTGAGTATTTAGTTAAGTAAAAAACGTCAACACACGCCAATTATGCATGCGCTAGCCAAGGAAGAGGAATTCGCCATGCTTTTTAGGGATTTACCTAAATTTTAGGAAATTAGCATTTAAAAGCAATTTAGGGAGAAATTTGAGAAACTGATGCATGGAAAGTGAAAAGGTGATAAGTGAGGAAAAGTTCGTGAGAAAAGTTAGCCTTGATTGGCTAAACTTTCTCCAGGGAAGTGTCACCTCATCCTATGCGTCCTCTTCACTTTAATTAATTCTCATTTAATGTTCATGCCTTGGAAAATGTGCCTTTGTCAAATGATGCCATGTAGATGCCACATCACAATACAACTCTAACACATGTCGGAATCTGAGCCTACCACTTGTCACATCTGAAAATGACGACCACTGTTAAAAACAAAAATTTCCAAAAATAGTTGTCCGGTCCCAAAAATTTAAAACTTGCCAAAACTCATTCAAACTCTTCAAAAATGCTCGCGATGACTAGGAGAACACCGCCACATGTCAATTGTCTAAAAATAGACACAGCTAAAAATAGAATGTGCTCACATGTCAATGATATCATACTCATCAGATACAGTTTTTCGAGAGGATTCCACATCCGCAATCAGAATTGACATGAAAGCCCTGGTGCTCAACCTACTAAAAATAGAAATATGTGACAAATCATCCCGAAAGAGGTCCAAAAGACTCAAAATATCTCTAGGATCTATACTGCATGCTCAGAAACTAAATCAGGGGCCTCGAGCTCAAACTACTAAAAATAGAAAGTTCTTGCATATCGCCCGAAAAAGTGTCATTGGGCCTAAAATCATGCGAGGACCATCCCTGTATGCTCATAACTGCTCCAAACTGTCAAGAGACCCAGTCAAACCGTGTCTCCTAAAAATTAGGGACGCTTGTTGTGTGTAAACATCTCTCTCAAATGCATGGGAAACCATGCTAGCTCTAACTCTGAACAAAACAACCATGTACTGATCATATACATGTCTCTGATGGGAACCAACCTCTCGCTCAACACAAGTGCTAAACTCTGCGAGAATCTCAAAATGCCAACCAAAGGAATGCATGCTAGCTCTTAACCCTCAATATTTTCATAGGGTGAAAATCTAGTGGTTAACACTACTATTGCAAAATACGGAATCTTAGCCTGCCACTTGTCACATCTGAAGATGACTACCACTGTTAAAAACAAAAATTTCCAAAAATAGTTGTCCAGTCCCAAAAATTTAAAACTCGCCAAAACTCATCCAAACTCTCCAAAAATGCTCGCGATGACTAGGAGAACACTGCCACATGTCAACTGTCTAAAAATAGACACAGCTAAAAATAGAATGTGCTCGCATCTCAATGATATCATACTCATCAAATACAGTTTTTCAAGAGGATTCCACATCCGCAATCAGAATTGACACATGCGAGCCCGGGTGCTCAACCTAATAAAAATAGAAATATGTGACAAATCATCCCGAAAGAGGTCCAAAAGACTCAAAATATCTCTAGGATCTATACTGCATGCTCAGAAACTAAATCTGGGGCCTCGAGCTCAAACTACTAAAAATAGAAAGTTCTTGCATATCGCCCGAAAAAGTGTCATTGGGCCTAAAATCATGCTAGGACCATCCATGTATGCTCATAACTGCTCCAAACTATCAAGAGACCCACTCAAACTGTGTCTCCTAAAAATTAGGGACGCCTGTTGTGTGTAAACATCTCTCTCAAATCCATGGGAAACCGAGCTAGCTCTAACTCTGAAAAAAACAACCACGCACCAATCATATACATGTCTCTGATGGGAACCAACCTCTGGCTCAACACAAGTCCTAAACTCTGTGAGAATCTCGGAATGTCAACCAAAGGAATGCATGCTAGCTCTTAACCCTCAATGTTTTCATAAGGTGAAAATCTAGTGGTTAACACTACTATTGCAAAATACTTATTGTTGATATAAGACTGGTTTACTGCTGTAATTTGCAATAGCCAATGCAATCTAACTTCCACCATAAGCAAGAAATAAGCAAGCAAATTCCAGCATAAGCAAGATATAAGCAAGCAAATTCCACCATAAGCAAGCAATAATCCTCCAAGAGAGCTAGTGCATCATCCATCCATCCAATAGTAAAGAAAAACCATAACAAGTGCACAAGAGAGAAGAGATTGCCCAAAGAGGGCGAAAATTTCAGCCAAGTACCTCTCACGATGGGAGGGTTATGTTATAAAATGTGATTCACATGATCTCTATTTATACAAAAACCTCAAGACATAGTTTGTCGACTTAGCAAGGCTAAAACATAAGATAAGGGGTCAACAACCCTTATCTTACCCCTTGCACCAAATAATAATATTTAATTTTCACTTTAACACAAAAGAAACCCTAACAATAAGATGACGTCACCCCTTTAGGGGACGTTTGGCATTTGAGCAAGTCGTTGGAGACGAAAATGGAGGTCGTTGGGGCTCCTTGAGCCTCCTCATCATGTGATAGGGTCAATCCATGTCTCCATCAGTGAAAATATGCCAAGTGTCAATGTGCAATAACTCTATCACCACCAAACCCCCTCAAGCATGATGTCGACCCTCCAAAAGTGATGTTTTGCCTCTCCTAGGCAAGTCGTTTGGGTATTAGGCGTTGGATAAGATCCTCCATGATGCCATGTAAGCCTCCAAAGGCATGTCTCTATGATCCAGTGTGTGGGCCTACAACATCCAACCTGTGGGCTCCTTGCCCCATGGAAGCCCAAGCTAGGCTTGTTCTCCAAAAACTGGCCACAAAGCAAGGTCCTACAAAACAAAAGGGTACGCCCTCCAAAGATCTCAAGTCAAAGGTATCATGACAAGTCTAAACCACATCTAATAAGAAAGGCACCTAAACCACCTAAACATGTGCATCAAAACTACCTCATCAAATTAAACAAATGCTCAAAAACCCTATACAATTGACCAACTTTAAGTATGGGAGGGGTGTCATAAAAGTCCTATTGGGTAGACCAAAGCCCTCAAGTAGGGGATGCTCCCAAGGATGGTCTTTCAAGGTTATGTAGTGGATGATGAGGTGGAAGGGGTTTAGACTTCATAGGTCGATGAGTTTCTTTACATACAAGGGCTCGTATTATCTCATTTATGGGTGCCTTTGTAGAGGGTGTGTGGCACCTTCGTTTGCGATGAACTTTTTCCAAGCCCATGTTCTATCCATTCTTATATTTCTTTCATGTTTTAAGGAACGAGTTGAAGGCGAATGTCCTAGCGTGGTGTCCAGATAATGATAGTCTCATTCACAAATACCTTGCGGAAATGAGAAGGATGACTCGTGATGAAACCCCCTTTCTCTCAATTGTGTAACTGAGAACCACTACCTTGGCTTGGTGACCGGATGATGGCAATGTCATACTACTAAATATCGATGATCATGATAGGTTGGCTCGTGATGAGACCTCCCATCCTCCAACTAACCCCTTAAGCATCCATTATCATTTATTTTTGTAGGTCCCCCTTTTCTTACAAAGAAGCGTTTCATTGCTTTCTCAGGGATCCCTAGGCAAAGCATCTGGAAGGTCTATATTTAGGCTTTTATCTTTTTAACCAACAGCAATCCCTCTACGCCTTCAAGCCCTTCTTCCCATGAAACGAGGTACATGCCCTTCTTGGGTCACTAAAGTCAAAGGGCCTAGAAGAAGACAACATGGTGGGAGTGTAATTAGCGGAAGGTGGTAAGTATGGTCGAGAATGGTATGACAACCCCTCAAGGGACCCCCAGTTACAAACCTTTCCCAAAGGTTGGCCACTTACTAGGAAATCTATGACACTTACGAAGGTGAAATAGGGTCAAAAGCATAATGTCCAAGCAAGCGTTCTATAATAAAAAGCAACTTAAATACAACATGTTCAAATGCCTTAAATATTAGGGTGATTACCTGCCACAATACCTGACTTGTACCGCATGGACCAAGACCCATCTACCTTCCAGAAGCTAGCTGGTGTGGTGGATGCGCTGACAATGGATCAGAATGTGGTGATAGAGCGGGCTTTCGTAAGTGCAAGTGGACACTCTTGGTCATGTGGTCTCTTGGCACTCCATATCTGCAACCTGAGGGCCTCAAGACATGATCTCCTTAGTTATCCCGCAAAATGGGGATAACAACATGCAAAGCACTTAACTTTGCTCATGTCTCTCTTCTTCTCACCCTTTGAGGTTTCCCCACCAGTGGAACTTTTCTTGGCCCTTCCCTTGTCCTTTCCTGCAAGAGCAACATTCTCCTCCTCATCACCTTGTTGTTTTCCTGCATGGTTAGATCCCAATCTCATCTCCTCCTACATGAAATCATCCCATAATCTTTCCCTGATGGGAAGATTCTCTCTAGCAACAATTCCACGGACGAAGGCATCCCATGGTTTAGAAAAACCTTTCAAGGTTGTTCTAACCAATTCTTGATCCTCAATGATTTCCCCAACAGCAGCCAACTCATCACGAATGTAAGTGATTTTAGTGAGATTGGATGTAACTATATCAGATCTGGACATCTTCATGCTGTGAAGCTTCTTTCGTAACACCATTTTCCTGTTTTGGTTGCCACTTTGATAAAGCTTTGTTAAGTATTCCCACATCTCGTAGGCATTCTTCTTCCCGGTCACATGCGGGATGATGTGATCCTTCACAACATCCAAAATAATTCTTCTGGCCTGAACATTATTCTTGTTGTAAGCAACCAAAAGCACTGCATCAATAGGAATAGTCTGAGTTTTCTCAACAATATCCGAGATCTCATTTTCCTCAACAGTAATGCAATTCTTTCTTTCCAAGGGCTGAAGTTTGATGCTCCCTCCAACCGGTCCACAAATCTCAAACCAATAGCCATCTTCCCTAACCAAATGATACCCTGATCCCACAACCTCCTAATGAAAATAAACTTGCAAAACTGTACAGATCCTTGTGCCAAAGTCTTTGATTTTCTTTCAGAGACGGAGGTCTAATAACATGTTACTTTTCCTAACCTCAGATCTGATCTCTAATTCCAATAAAAATAATTTATTCTCAAATGCATGCACAAAAAATAAAAAATAAAAAATCTGATTTTCATGAGCAGAAATACATTGAGCTTAATAACAACAAATGTACAATGGAAATAGGAAACCAATCACATAATTTGACACAGTGATTTTTGGGTAAATACCCCTAGAAAAACCTCGAAGGGAAAAACCAGCAAATGAGAGATTTTCTTGATTTTCGAGCCCATATAGAATTCTGAAAATTACAGCAGAAATTTTACAACATTAAATGAACTTGTACACTGCCTTTGGAATCGTGCCAACACTTTCCAATTGTTGTACGGCCTGCATTAATTGTTGTGTGCTACCTTGGAAAACATGCAGCCAGCCACACCTGTGCCCTGCAATCTACCACACGTGTTGTTGTACGGAAGCCTTGGGAACCGTAATATCTACAACCTAGTAAAAATATCCTCTAGGCTTCTTTTATAAAAATATCTACAACCTCCTAATCTTCACCCCGATCTATGGACGAGATCGATCAAGAGCAATAGTCACAATATAATATAAAGTTCATTTAAATTTACTTTATGAACTTTAGCTAAGCTAACATTAATTATAAATTAATTAATGTGTTTTTTATAAAAGTCACTTTATAAAAATAAAGTAATCCTGAGAAAAATTGTCGAACGACTTCTGCATGCTTAGACTCTGAGCCAATGAAGAAGCACATGTCCGAGCTACAATAATTTAACACAATCAGAATCGACATGTGAGCCCTAGTGCTCAACCTGCTAGAAATAGAAATACCATGCATGTCACCCGAAAAATTGCCATCAAGCCCAAAATCATGCAAGGACTAACCTTGAATGCCCAATACTGTCAAATGAGTCTCCCCTCACTGTCTCCTAAAAAGTAGGGTCACTTGCTATATATAGACATCTCTCTCAAATGCATGGGAAACCAAGCTAACTCTATCTTTGAAACAAAAGCAAGCATGTACCGATCTTGTACTTGTCTCTGATAGGAACCAACTTCTGACTCACACAAATGCTAAACTCTAGGAAAACCTCTAAATGCCAACAAAAATAGTGCATGATGGCTCTCATCCCTCAACGCTACCCCAATGCAGGCTAGTACGCTACCCCAGCGCAGGTTGGTAACCCCAACGTAGGCTGGTACGCTACCCTAGCACAGGTTGGTAACCCCAACGCAGGCTGGTATGTTATTCCAGTGAAAGTGCAGAACTTCCTATGATATATAGATCCGTGATTGACAACAAGACAATGACCAAGTATGCAGAAGCGCAGAAGCAATGATAATGACCGTGACAAGAAGAATACCTTCCTTGCTAAGAGGGAGTGTTGAAGATTAAGTAGCTTCGAAAGATATCCTTATTGTATTTGACCAAGACAAACCCTAAAGAATGTTATTATATTATAATTATTAAGACGGCCCTATTGTGCCTTTCTAAAACTCGGCCCTATTGTGCCTTGACAATTAAATGTAATTTAAGAGACTAAATTGACAGGTCGGACCAAACCTAATTTAAGGAGGCCAAACTACTATTTATAAGGGAGGTGTTATCGCACGGTTTGTAGGAAGGGTTTAGGCAACTTGAGTCAAGGCTTAAAACCAGCGTAACAGGAGCTTCCCCACCCACTGTCACCTCGATGGGGAGCTCTTTCTATTTAGGATGGCTAGTCCAAGGGAGACGTCCCTAAGCAATCTGGGTTAATGAAGGGCTAAAGGTATAATGGATCAAAGTGAGAGATTCCCTTTACAGATTAATGCCAACTGAGATAAAGAAGATATTGTTCCACTGGATGGCACCTGTTTGCGAGACAAGACAGATAAAACTAGAATATGTGCTGCAGTGGGTTAGTACTTCAAAAGCATTAATGACTATCATTCAAATATACATATGAGCAATGATCAAATGCTATTATTGACGAAGTCAATGATTGCTAAACAAAGACCAATGACTAATATCACTCCTTCAATAAAGCATAAGAGATAATGAGCATTCAATGTGCATAATTAAAACCTTGTATTATATCACAATGCAATAAATATCTCAAATCAGCTCATATAAATGATGTTGTTGCGTCACCTATAATGTTGTTGCTATGGATGTGACGTCAAGCACTAATCAATAGGTCAAAATGAAGACAAAGAGTAAAACGTTTTCTTCAATAAGCTTATAAATGCAATTACTAACTCAATGTCTATCAAATGAGGTGAGAAAAGTCACAACGTTGCAAGCTAAGCAAAAGATCAACGTAATGTGACGTCACCTATATAAGTTTGTTGCAGTCACTATGACGTCAGCCCTAAATGATTGGTTAGAGAAGCCAAAGAGGCAACGTTTGCAAATTTAACCAAGGAAAAGGTTGAAAAAACCTCTATGTCTACCTAGAGGAGACTTGGCCGCAACTTTTAGAGCAAACAAGAGTTGGAATAGGTTGGGACGTCACCTCTAGGGTTAGGGTTAGTAAACAGCTAGGGTTAGATGCTAGGTTAGTTAGGGTTTCAATTTAAAAGGTGTTTGAAAGAAGGTTTTAAGGGTAACAAGCTCAAGAGGTATCTCTAGACTAGTGCCTTGGGTTCATGGAGTCAATTGAAGTGAGACTAATGGTTTAGGATAAACTTAAACTTAAGGACAAGAAAGTTAGGGTTTGATGGTGCTAAGGCAAGGCCACCAACCCAAAACCCTAAGAAGGAAAGACTTACCTAGGTGTAGCTAAGGCTAGGCCTAAAGCTTCCTCTTCTCTCCTTAAGACTTCTTTGGCAAAACGGCTAGCTTACAAACACAAACCTAGGGCTGAAAAGTGTTGCTTAAATACAAGGCTTTTCAAAACCCTAGAAGTAAACCCTAGGTGTAAACTAAATTAGGCCTAGGATGCCTTCTTTCTTCAATTTGTGTTTAAAACTAACTCAAGATAAGAGGAAATCTAGTGTAGCTATGGCTAGGCTAAAACTCCTCAAATCAAATGGCTATAAGCTTTTATCATGGGGACATGAAGCCACGACCTACTTGTGTGTTGGCTCCCTAGGGTTTCAAGGATTAAGCAAATAATAACAAGATAACAATGTATGCAAGATATTAGATCAACAACCATTCATTCAAGAAGTTTTGATGAAAAAACACTTACAAACTCATGATGAAGCATAATCCACACCCTAGTTGTAAACCTTCCAATGATAAAGAGCACCACTTGCCAAAAAATAGTCCTCCAAGAAGTTGCGCCTCACTCCAAAAGAGAAGAAAAACCAAGACAAAAAGACTAGAAAGATATCTCTCCAAGAGAGCAAGTTATGTTATGATAAAATGAAGAGGCAACGTCCTCTATTTATATGATCTCATGACCTTTAATTTACAAAAATAGGTCAACAAAACAGCCAACAAGGCTGACATTACATTATTCAATCATTTGTCACTTTACATCCCTAAAATGCCAAAAATAAGCAGAAAATGAGGACGTCAGGCCCCTATAGGGGAGACGTTGGCCCTTTTAGGGCAAAATCATCATCCAGTAAGCCAGACATTGGCCCCCTTGGGGCTCCTGCAACCTGCTATGTGTGCCCAGAAGGCCCAGCACCCTGCTATCTGCTCCAGAAAACGTCCAGCTAGTCCTGGGTGGCGTCCTATCCATCAAGGTCCACGTCCCATCTGCAAGGGGCTGATCCCCATAAGCTAGGTCTCTGCCAAAACGTCCTGATGAGGGCATCCTTCTTCTCTGTGCAAGGGCTTGTCACAACCCTGTCCTGCCTCTGCCATCCCAGCGTCCATCTGATGGGCTCTTCAACCCCATGGAGGTCCGAACTAATCATCTCCCCATGTGCACCGATCCTCTGGCACCTGTCCGCCGGGTATGGTCCTGCACATCAAAGACTATGCCCTCCATGGGCTCATCAGTCCTAGGCAT
>JASDQU010736777.1:82953-93447 GCA_032191745.1 Picea mariana | reverse complement strand
GTCTGAAATTAATTTGTACATTAATGAAATTCAGAAATTTATTTTTTTAATTGAGATAATAAGGACCACTATCACCTACTCTCATTTTTTTGTGCAGCTCTGTTCCTGAGGTGATTTTGATATATGTGCAACTATTGTTTTAGCAACTTGTGAAGGTTTTCTTGTAAGCTTTGAACAAGGAATGAAAAGTTGATTTTGAAGGAGAAATTACCTATGTGCGTGTGTGAAATTATTTTATGCTTCCACTATTTATTTTTCCAAATATTGTGGGATTTGATGGTATGGTCTGAAATTAATTTCTACATTAATGAAATTCAGAAATTTATTTGTTTAATTGAAGATCATAAGGACAATGGTCACATATGGCTGGAAATGTCTACAATCACAAGGTGGCCAGTTCCTACCTTCTAAGTTAATATGTGGAAATTTTGAACAAAACACATGCTATGCAAACCTCCAAAACCAATTATCCAATGTTAAAGTGTAGGTAAACAATGTCTTAGAGATTCAACATTTTGAATTTAAATAATCTAAACAAATATCAATGCAACTTTAATGATACTCATGTCCATACCGYGAGACGCTTRTAGAAACAAACATATCAKATTAAGATACTAATTTTAGCAAGTTCCCAAATGAGATTCATCTTGTTACCCCCAACCCCTGCTACTCACTTTGCACCAACATCCACTATAAGACCAACAAACTAATGTTTCATTGTTTGTACACCTATTTGATTTGTAGTCTCTAGGATGAGGCAATTAAAATTGATGATGATGATGGTTAACATCCACTGAACCCAAATTTGGTTTGTCGAACCTTAAGAAAGGTAGGGGTTTACTTGGATTTCTTTAGAATTTTATCTCTATGCTTGAAAAACATCAAGTGTTCCAAGATCACTATAGTTTTGATGAGTTAGAAGGTTAAGAAGAATGGTATTGTGACAAATCTTTTGAAAATGACTTTTGAGTGTCTTCAAGATCGTTAGCCATAAACAATAGCATAACTCTCCCACTTTCTTACTTGAGATTTGCAAATTCACTAGAGTGGATGCAATTTGGAGGGCAAAGCAAATTGCTAAATCAAATTCAATTTAAGCAATTAAACTTCAATCTAAATTTATTTCAGAAATTCTCTATTAGAGTACCATGGAAACCTTGAGAATTAACTGAAATATTTTGGAAACCTAACTATTACCTGAATTAAAAAAATTACAAAATTTGAAATACATTCAAATAAATTGTTAAATCATTACAGGGATAACAACTTACTCTTGGAAACGATAAATAGATACCAGGAGCCCTGTTTTGCTCCTAACAAAAGCTCAAAGTACAAACCCTAACCCAATCTAAATACTCGTTATTATCTCCAAACCAGTCATAAGAATTCATGGCAAAAATAAAAATGAATAATCTCTGATATTTAACCATTAAAGTGCAGAGTCCATATAGATTATACAGTTTGAGAAACGGTCTGGCATAAATAACAGTGATGTGCCATTACAAAGCACCGAAACAGATAGCAATGAAAATATGATTCTCGAAAGAATTAGAGAAAAAGAAACAGTGTATCCATAAATCCCACAACCCAACGATAAGTCAAGTTGCTCAGGAGTTGGGGTATCTAGCAATTCTATCAACAGATAGGGTGTTGAATTGAACACACCATCGGCCCAAACCCTTTGCAATAAGAAAACACAAGAGTCAGCAAAATCATAGAATGCTAGGAGGTGCTAGGATCAGAGAATGCAAGTTAGAGTAGATGCGTCGACCTTGACGAAGAGGGCTCTCGTAAACAAAAACATTGTCGAGTCCGTAAAATTCGTATCACGGCCATAATTTGCGACTGTGGAAGCCACCTTAACCCTAGAACCCAGCAGGTGTACGATATGGCCACCATGGAAGAACTTCAATGGTGAAAGAAATGTTCGCTGATTGCAAGATCGCTTGCTCTGAAACCTCAAACCCTGAAACAAAAAACAGAGCGAATGTATGAGAATTAGAACTTGAATGAAACAAAAGAAAGAGTAAATCGCCTCCTCAAACAATAATCAGAATAGTTTTGGGATGCATCAAGCTCAAGAAAGTGTGGAAATTCAAACTTCACATTGCTCACAATATAAGCAGAGGGGGACTCATCTGGAATTTTAAGCACTAAAAATGTTTACGAGGCCATTATTTCCACTCAGAACTTTCAACGTGTAAAAAATTGGCGCAGACGCATTTGGAAGGGGAACTTTCAACTTAAAATTAAATTGTTTTTGTGGCTGGCGGTGGCAGATAAGGTATTAACCTGGCAAATTCTACAAAGAGGCTGGTCGGGGCCGGGTAGGTGTCATCTTTGTAATAGTGCCAGCGAAGAAAATGCTCACCTCTTCATTCAGTGTAACTTCACCAAACAAGTTTGGATTAAAATTTGTACCTTAGAAAAAAATCTCGGCCAATTGGGAAGGTCCAAATCTGGATGTGTGCCTTTCAAACTGTCTGGAAAAGAAGTCGATGTCTGTTAGCCTGGGGGCTCTATTTGTCTGGAATATCTGGCTAGAAAGGAACGCGGTTTTATTTGAAGGATGTCTGTTAGCCTGGGGGCTCTATTTGTCTGGAATATCTGGCTAGAAAGGAACGCGGTTTTATTTGAAGGAAAAGCTCCTTCGGTCTTTGCGGTTGTGACTAAAATTATGGGAGCATCACCAAATTCTGAGGTAAGTTTAGGTTAAAAAAATAAAAGAAGAATCAGTCCAGACATTCCTCGGTTGTGACTAAAATTATGGGAGCATCACCAAATTCTTTGGGTTAAAAAAATATAAGAAGAATCAGTCCAGACATTCCTCTTGTATATCTGGTGGTTTTTTTTGATGGTGATGTTCAGAATCAAGGGACTTGCAGCGGAGTGGGTGGTATTATCAGAACATCTTCAAACAAGGTTTATAAATGGTTTTTTAACTGTGGAAAAGGGATTAACACAAACGCAGAGTTATTGGGTGCTTGGTAACCCTTTTTTAGTTGATCAATTAAATTTCCACAAGATTCAAGTTCTGGGTAAATCAAAGATAATTATTGATTAACTAAATCAAAAAAAATGTTTTACAAGTATCTACTTTAGAAGGCTGAAAACTTAGAATAGATTCCTTGATTAACAGGTTTTCGAGTGTCCAATTTTTTCATATCTACCGAGAATACAACATAGAAGCGGATTGAATGTCAAAGAAAGCTCTAATAGCTGTTGAAGGAATCATATCTCTTCAACTATGGACAGGAGCCTTGGCTGGACCTATAAGACAGATCAAGGTTTATTGATTTAGTGTTGGTCCTGGGTATCAGTCGGTAATTTCATTTTTGGCCTTTTTGATGGGAGGTTATAAGCAAATCAACCTTGTGGTGTTGAGCCTCTATGATTTTATCGTTTGTCTATTATACCGCATATTTTTGGTCTTTATCTTGGATATCTAGTTGTCGTCTGTGAAGAAAGCTCAGACTTTTTGTAAAGCTTGATTTTGGTTTTCAGGATAGTTATGTTGAGACTTGGTACTATTGAGCTTTTGGGTTGTAAAAATTATATTTTTTTAATATAATTATGTTAATTTTTATTTGAAAAAAAAAGCAGAAAGTAAATTAAGGAAGATTAAAAAAATTACAAGAAAAAAAATTGCATTAAATTTTCAACACATTCTTTCTAGGTTTTACAAGCAAATAACAATGAATGCTAAAGACACACAGTTTCTAATCTTTATCCAGTTAATTGGTAGATTGCAAGTCTTTAGATAAACTCTGTAAAATACTAGAAGAGAAAGATTGCCGGAGTCACCAAATTTTGGGACAATTTAACACCAAAAGATGCCCAAATATAATGCCAATGATTCCAGGCAGATTGGAATTATCAAACCTCGGGTATTCCTGCATAAACTAAATATATTTTATGGGCATAAGAAGCTCATGTGTTTCATACAAGTGCGGAGTAGGGCATAATTCTCAAAATTTTCATGGTATTCTCACAATGGCTGATACTTTTAGCTGAAGGTGACTGAGTTTTTGTTCAGATCAGTCTTTTGAATTCTTATGCAAGAGACTATGAACTATTTGTGTAAGAGAACGGGGGCACATAAATGTCAAGATCCAATCCAGTGAAGTTATTAGAAATGCCTATGATTGCAGTGAATACAAGAAATCAAAATTAAAATTGGAGGGGGTGAATACAGTGGTGGAGAATTGAGCTAAAGCAAATCAGAGTATAAAGAAGATAGTTTTTGGAGTCATATGGTTAAGAACATGTGTTTTCTCTTTAGAGGTCACAGGTTCAAATGCAGAGAGGGTCGAGTATGTATACTTTCATAGATTTTAGCAGTCAAATCCGTGCATAGAGAAGATCCCTTGTCCCACAAACAAAGGGATCTCATACACCAATTTAGTGTCTGGCTTGATAATTATTATTATTATTATTATTATTAACATAGACCACCAAGCTTTGCTTATAATAAGATCCTTCGACTCTCTGAAAAGCATGGCCTTTGGAATTTTTGATGGATGGGTGGAAGTCGTGACTATAACAAACGTCACCTTCTCAGAACAGTTTGAAAATGGAGTTTACATTGGCTCCATTCTCAATCGGTGGATCGCTTCCTCAGCCACAGCTTGGAAGGTTATGACGAGAACATGTGAACAACGAGTAGGGGAAGCATGCTCGGTAAGATTTGGAATAATTGCCATTAATGGCTACAACAAGCATATTAAGCACACGATATGAGGGGCAATAAGGCAAGATAATATGGCAGGTGATGTGAAGCAGAGGCAAGGATTGAAGGAGCCGGATAACATGCACTCAAACCATTCCCAATTCTGATCCGAATAGGATCTTTGACAAACATGTGTAAAGTTTGTAAATAAATATGTTTTATTTTATTTGGTTTTATTTTGTCTTCGGGCACAATGGGAAGGTGAAACGAATAACTGTGATGGTTGTGATGGAATAACTGTGATGGTTATGATGGTTGGCATTAAAACATTGAAGGTTATAATGAAAAGGGAAATTAGAGATGAGATGAAAAAGGGAAGAAAATTCTTGAAAGAGTAGAAACAAGAGCGCGGAAGAAAGCCAGCTCGGAAGAAAGCCTGCTCGAAGGAGTTGAGAAGCATGTCCACACTGAGAGAAGGTGTCCCAATGCCATGGTTATCTACAATTTGAGTATGCCTGAGTAACAATGCATGCGATGTTTGATCGTTCATAGCTTATCCCTTATTTGTAATGAATTCACAATTTGAGTATGCCTGAGTAACAATGCATGCGATGTTTGATCGTTCATAGCTTATCCCTTATTTGTAATGAATTCTTTGCACATAATAAAAATGGTTTTTGCTTCCTCTGCGTGCTAAGTAAAAGACTGGTTCAAATTCATTTGTGTAGTTCTATTAAATTTGTTGGTAATCCATTAAATTGCAGTTGTGCATATTGGATATAATGGTTAGGGGCGAGCAGTAGTTCGTAGTATATTTCTTCTCTGGGTGAAGTATTTTTGGAGTGAACCCTAGCCAAGGAAAAGACCCACGCCCTTATTTGGCTTGCTCACATAGTGCGTGCGATCCCTAGCCTGAAGGAGAGACCTGCACACTTATTGTTTTGCTTGCCACGACCTGTGTGCAAACCCTTAGGTCGAAAAGAGACCGTGCATCTTCCCTACTCGACCACGACTTTCTAGTGAACCCTAGCTTGAGGGGAGACTGAGAATTGGTCTTTTTCTTCTTGTGGACCATGTCTCTGAGCGTGAATTTCCTCTTCAAGAGTATCTTCAGAGAGATCCAAGTTCTAATGTGGGAATTAATGCTCATTCAGTTCTCTGAGCATATGCCGTGTGTCTCTAACTAAACCCTCAAATGTTCTAAATCAATTACCTGGCGCCTTGGGAATCTTCTTTGTTGACAATACGTTCCTTCTCTTGCTATTCCACATGTGTAATGGTCTTCACCTATTCTAGGCATCTTGAGAGAGAACTGGCTTATATTCTATAACGCCCACCTCTATCACCACCTAGCCCTTTGCTCAGAATTTTCCATTGGTACGTGGGGTCAGTTTAGGGAAGATACATCGGATAATAGTATTTACTTTGGGATCCGTGTTGAGGAGGTGGTTGGGCTATGACCCTGCCATTTACGGATCAAATGGTATCAGAGCAGGTTCTGAAGGCTTGAAGAAAACCTGCATGGTAAACACTTGTAGCTAGTACCGAAACAGTGGACAAGCATTGTTGCCAGGCCTACAAAGAAGGAGAGGACCATCAATGGCAGGGAATCATCATGAAGAAGATGACCAGGAAGACCCCAAGGTCAGGTTAGCTTGGCTGGAGCAAGGCATTGCTACATTGACAAAGTTGGTGACACAACTACTGGTAATGAAGGGTAAGGAAGCACACTCACAAGAGACTGAGCATGAAGAATACAAGGCTAGCCCGGAAGGTCCCAAAGGCGAGACGCTTGGAAAATCAGGTAATGAAAACAACTTTTCTTCATCTTCCAATATTCCTTTCAAAGTTGAAGCGAAGCTTGAAATACCCATGTTAGATGGACAAACTAATGTTGAAGCCTTTGATAGCTGGTTAAAACTAATGTTGAAGCCTTTGATAGCTGGTTAAGTTTACTTTGGTCTTTATCAAATCCAAGAAGCATAGCGTATCTCCTTTGCCCGCTTGAAAATGAAAGGACATGCTCTACTATGGTCGGAGAGTTATATGGATGCTTTGAGGATAGGCAAGAAGCCCATGGTGATGAAATGGGAGGACTTCAAGGAATTATTGAAGTCACAATTCTACCCCATAAGTTATGAAAAGAAGCAACTCATGAAGTGGCAGTACCTTCGACAAGAACAAGGACAAGGAGTGTAAGAATACACTTATGAGTTTAGGAGGCAGGCCATCTGGTTAGGTATCTCTCTGGAAGAGCCAGGAGTGGTGATGAAGTACCTTGAAGGACTTTTCAGCCATATCCGAAGACAATTGCAGCTTCATGGTGTGAAAAGCATAGATGAGGCCAGCAAGAAGACTCTCTACATTGAGTTGGACTCTAGGAAAGGACAACAACACATGGGCCAAGAAGAAACCAGATTGAGAAGAGCCAAGAAGATGGCAGCCATAGCCGAGAAAAGGAGGGATCCTAATAGGCATTGCAAACACTGTGATGTAGATGGACACACACAAGAGAAGTGCTGGAAACTTCATCTGGAATTGCATCCAAAGTGGCTAAAGTCCAAGGGGAAAGCAAAGGAAGCTACCAAGACAAAAGAAGAAGCAGTCGAAAGCACCTCTGATCTCAACGAAGCCGTAGTTTGCACCACATTTCAGCAGCCAAAGGTGAGTGGAGATAAACATGCACTATTCAGAATCAAAGTTCAAGTGAAGAACCAGAAGGTAAATGCCTTGTTTGATAGTGGTTCTCCATGTAATCTGGTTTCCAAAACATTAGTTGATGAGCTTGGTCTAGAAACCTACAATCTAGTGTAGCCAAGTTCACTAGTAGGGTTGCAAGGGAAAATTGTTATGAGAATCACTCGAAGATGTAAAATCAAGTTTTCCATTAGTGCCAACTATGTTGATGAGGTAGAATGTGAAGTTGCACCATTGGACGCCTTAGGAGTGATGTTGGGTAGCCCCTACTTGTGGGATATGGATGCTACCTTCTATAGGAGAGAAAACAAGTACCGCTTGGTCAAGGGTGGCAATGCATACCTCGTCAAAGCACATCAAGAGAGAGAGCATAACTCCTCTAGCAGCGAAACAGGGGCAGACAAGCAGAAGACAAACCACCTTCATCAGAAATGGAATGGTGGATACACAGAGGAAAATGAAGGCCTTGTTCTTCTATCTCCTTAATGGTCCAGCTTTTGGGGACCAAAATCCTTCAAATAGGGAGGTGTGATCTGAATAGGATCTTTGACAAACATTTGTAAAGTTTGTAAATAAACATGTTTTATTTTATTTGGTTTTATTTTTTCTTCTAGCACAATGGGAAGGTGAAACGAGCAACTGTGATGGTTGGCCTTCCAAAGGCAGCCCATTAAAACAATGAAGGTTGTAGTGAAAAGATGGAACCAAAGATGAGAGGAGAAAGGGGAGAAAAAGCTTGAAGGAGCATAAATGAGAGCTCAAAAGAAAGCCTACTCAAAGTTGATGGACGAAGGATTTGAGAAGCCTGTCGACACCAAGCGAATGTGAAATACCCATAATTTAATACATGTTAATCATTAATATGCATCTGCTAGATGGACTTAATTGCTGACAGCATAAAGTACATGGATATAATTTTTAGTATAAAGAAATAAAGAAAATCTTGCAAAATATTTTCATGCCTTATGCAATGAGATATTGAAACGTAAATCATTCCTCCAAAACAATTATAGTGATATTATTGTAACTCCATTGTCAGAGGATTGCATTGTAAGAGAAAACCAAACTACTACTCAACATTAGTTCATACTCTGCAACCCAGAGGTTTAGTATTGATCCAGATTATTTTCAACACGAAATGATAGCGGAAATATACAGAGATATTGCAAGAGAGACAACAATATAACAGGGATATATCGGAAATATAACAAGATTCACAGAGGCTATAAAAATACAGAGTGAAAGTCTCGCTAGAATGGTGGCAGTTTATCTCTGAGAAGAGATGTGACGGCTGCTCGCATTCGCAAGAAGATGATTGTTACAATGAGGTTCCAAAGGCCTTTTTAACATAAGTAAAAACCAAAACCCTAACCCCGGAAGATGAAAAGCCAAAAGGTTTGTGGGCCCCGATGGGGGTAGTTGCTACGTTAACTTCCCGGGGGCGTAACTTTTGCATACGATCTTTGTTTGGGGCGCTCGATACACCGTTGAAAAGGTTTAACCGAGAAGAACGATTTGTGATTGGTCTAGGTCAGTGCCTTTGGCAGTCACCTGGGCCCCAAATCCCCAAAAAACGTCGTTTAGGGCCTCAAAACGACCCCGGAAGTTTGGAACCCGAAAAACTGTCGAAAAACTGCCAAGATGGAAAACTGTTTTTCGAGCCCATGGAATAGGTGGGTGGCCACCAATATCCACCTGGATCAAGTATCTTTCCAATTCAAATGCAACTCTAATTACTCAAAGAACAAAGAACTTTCTGAAATCAGATAATATAGCAACTACAGTGCTTTGGCTCACTATTCAATTAAAGAAAACAGAGTCCAATATGGAGTTCTGCAAAATTTACTAAGTATCCGAACAACTGATGCATATTCAGAACTGATCCATTAGCATAAGAAATCAGAGGTAAGAAACTGCTGAAATATTACCCAGAAAACTGTTATACCAATCCCATTTGTATTCTTAAGTTTCTCTCTTACGAATATAGCAATTGGAACAAAATAAGATTCAGCAAGTAAACCCTTCAAGAGTCCCTCAAACAGTGGAATGCAAGAAAAATTGTTTTAAGATCTCAAACATTGATCCATCAGGAACTGTGTTTAAGGTTGGGTGTGTGCAATTATCACAGAACCTAAAGCCTTTGTGGGTATACTTGAACGTAAGGTTGTACAAGCTGAGAAATAATAGTCTCAGAAAACAGACGTTCTAATTTCAACTTCAATCAACAGAAAAGATACAGAGGTATATCACAGAAGACATATAAATCAATAACAGCACCCATCAACCACAACAAACACGTCTATGTCAGTAAATTCCAACAGCCAATGAGACTAATAAATTAAATACAACCAATATTTGACCTCTAAAATGATCATTTGATTTGGAATGAACGTTCTACAAGCTGCTCCAGGTTTGGTAAATGGTGCCCATTGTGGCAATAATGCTCCCATGCACAAGGAGAGAAGGTTCAATGGCATAGTAATTCCCCTCTCTTCCTAACCCAATACCAATTTGTTTGGGAACCCAGTCAACTGTGAAGGTTTATGAGATTATATCAAAGATGCTATAGCCAAAAAGATTCTTCTTCTATACTCGAACTGCGTGAAAACAAAAATGGAAACCAATCACTTCCAAAGCCAAACCATGATCCAATATCCAACCATGGAATTATACACAAAATAATTTAAGAATGGAAGTATGGAACTGGTGCTCCCATGGACAATAAGATGCTTCAAGTAAATGGGTATGTTCATCAGTTTTAACTCAGAGAAAGGCACCGCCATTAGCAGCATATGAGCACTGCCAAAATCGATTGGTTGTTGCTTGTCAAACACAGCGAGTGAGGATCGAATTGACAAAGTTTTATTAAGTCCCGAATATAAGCCACAAACTACACACTAAGTCAAACACTTTGATATCATAGTCCTTAATTTGCCCAAGACACAAATGAAATACAAGAAATGGAAATCGATTTGCCTTGTAGAAGTATTAACATAGGGATTTAATACATAACTACAGATATCATTTCACAAATACAGTGTACAAGTCCTTGGAGGTTACAGAATTTCATTTAGATTATTAAAAGTGCAAACCCACAAAAAATACGACATGCATGAAAACTGAGGGCA
>JASDQU010736777.1:30985-53665 GCA_032191745.1 Picea mariana | reverse complement strand
CATTAAAGTGCAGAGTCCATATAGATTATACAGTTTGAGAAACGGTCTGGCATAAATAACAGTGATGTGCCATTACAAAACACCGAAACAGATAGCAATGAAAATATGATTCTCGAAAGAATTAGAGAAAAAGAAACAGTGTATCCATAAATCCCACAACCCAACGATAAGTCAAAGTTGCTCAGGAGTTGGGGTATCTAGCAATTCTATCAACAGTTAGGGTGTTGAATTGAACACACCATCGGCCCAAACCCTTTGCAATAAGAAAAAACAAGAGTCATCAAAATCATAGAACGCTAGGAGGTGCTAGGATCAGAGAATGCAAGTTAGAGTAGATGCGTCGACCTTGACGAAGTGGGCTCTCGTAAACAAAAACATTGTCGAGTCCGTAAAATTCGTATCACGGCCATAATTTGCGACTGTGGAAGCCACCTTAACTCTAGAACCCAGCAGGTGCACTATATGGCCACCATGGAAGAACTTCAATGGTGAAAGAAATGTTCGCTGACTGCAAGATTGCTTGCTCTGAAACCTCAAACCCTGAAACAAAAAACAGAGCGAATGTATGACAATTAGAACTTGAATGAAACAAAAGAAAGAGTAAATCGCCTCCTCAAACAATAATCAGAACAGTTTATTACACAATCATTTTAGGATGCATCAAGCTCAAGAAAGTGTGGAAATTCAAACTTCACATACAATATAAGCAGACGGTAGATTAGGGAAGATTAAAAAAATAACAAGAGAAGAAAATGCATTAAGTTTTCAACACATTCTTTCGGGGTTTTACAGGCAAATAACAATGAATGCTAAAGCAAGACACAGTTTCTAATCTTTATCAAGATAGTTGGTAGATTGCAAGTCTTTAGATAAACTCTGTAAAATACTAAAAGAGAAAGATTGCTCACCAAATTTTGGGACAATTTAACACCAAAAGATGCCCAAATATAATGCCAATGATTCCAGGCAGATTGGAATTATCAAACCTCGGGTATTCCTGCATAAACTAAATATATTTTATGGGCATAAGAAGCTCATGTGTTTCATACAAGTGCGGAGTAGGGCATAATTCTCAAAATTTTCACGGTATTCTCACAATAGCTGATACTTTTTACTGAAGGTGACTCTGAGTTTTTGTTCAGATCAGTGTTTTGAATTCTTATGCAAGAGACTATGACCTATTTGTGTAAGAGAACAGGGCACGTAAATGTCACAAGATCCAATCCAGTGAAGTTAGAAATGCCTATGATTGCCTAAGTTAGAAATGCCTATAATACAAGAAATCAAAATTAAAATTGGAGGGGGTGAATGCAGTGGTGGAGAATTGAGCCCAAAGCAAATCAAAGTACAAAGAAGACAGTTTTTGGAAAAGAAGACAGTTTTTGGAGTCATATGGTTAAGAACATGTGTTTTCTCTTTGGAGGTCACAGGTTCAAATGCAGAGAGGGTGGGGTATGTATACCTCCATTAGCAGTCAAATCCATGCATGGAGAGGATCCCTTGTCCCACAAACAAGGAGGTCTCATACACCAATTTGATGTCTGGCCTTGATGCTGATCTTAAAAATTATTATTATTATAAGCCACCAAGCTTTGCTTATAGGATCCTTCGACTCTCCGAAAAGCATGGCGTTCTGAATTTTAGATGGATGGGTGGAAGCCATGACTATAACAGATGTCACCTTCTCAAAACAGTTTGAAAATGGAGTTTACATTGGTTCCATTCTCAATCTGTGAATCGCCTCCTCAGCCACAGCTTGGAAGGTTATGACGAGAACATGTGAACAACGAGTAGGGGAAGCATGCTCGGTAAGATTTGGAATAATTGCCATTAATGGCTACAACAAGCATATTAAGCACACGATATGAGGGGCAATAAGGCAAGATAATATGGCAGGTGAAGTGAAGCAGAGGCGAGGATTGAAGGCGGGATAACATGCACTCAAACCACCCCCAATTCTAATCCGAATAGGATCTTTGACAAACATTTGTAAAGTTTGTAAATAAACATGTTTAATTTTATTTGGTTTTATTTTGTCTTCTGGCACAATGGGAAGGTGAAATGAACAACTGTGATGGTTGGCCTTTCAAAGGCAGCACATTAAAACAGTGACCTTCGAAAGGCAGCCCATTAAAACAATGAAGAAGGATATAGTGAAAAGGGGAACCAGAGATGAGATGAGAAAGGGAAGAAAAATCTTAAAGCAGCAGAAACAAGAGCTCGGAAGAAAGCCTGCTCGAAGTTGATGGATGAAGGAGTTGAGAAGCATGTCCGCGAAGGTGTCCCAAAGCCATGGTTATCTGCAATTTGAGTATGCCTATGAGTAACAATGCATGCGATGTTTGATCGTTCATAGCTTACCCCTTATTTGTAATGAATTCTTTGCACATAATAAAAATGGTTTTTGCTTCCTCTGCGTGCTAAGTAACAGACTGGTTCAAATTGATTTGTGTAGTTCTATTAAATTTGTTGGTAATCCATTAAATTGCAGTTGTGCATATTGGATATAATGGTTAAGGGCGAGCAGTAGTTCGTTGTATATTTCTTCTCTAAGTGAAGTATTTCTGGAGTGAACCCTAGCCAAGGAAAAGACCCACGCCCTTATCTGGCTTGCTCACATAGTGCGTGCGATCCCTAGCCTGATGGAGAGACCTACGCAATTATTGTTTTTCTTGCCCCGACCTGTGTGCAAACCCTTAGGTCGAAAAGAGACCCGCGTATCTTCCCTACTCGACCACGACTTTCTAGTGAACCCTAGCTCGAGGGGAGACTGAGAATTGGTCTTTTTCTTCTTGTGGACGACGTCTCTGAGCGTGAATTCCCTCTTCAGGAGTATCTTCAGAGAGAACCAAGTTCTAATGTAGGAATTAATGCTCATTCAGTTCTATGAGCATATCTAATGCCGTGTGTCTCTAACTAAACCCTCAAATGCTCTAAATTGATTAGCTGGCGCCTTGGGATCTTCTTTGTTGACAATACGTTCCTTCTCTTGCTATTCCACATCTGTAATGGTCTTCACCTATTCTAGGCATCTTGAGAGAGCACTGGCTTATATTCTATAACGCCCACCTCTATCACCACCTAGCCCTTTGCTCAGAATTTTCCATTGGTACGTGGGGTCAGTTTAGGGAAAATACATCAGATAATAGTATTTACTTTGGGATCCATGTTGAGGAGGTGGTTGGGCTATGAGCCTGCCATTTACGAATCAAATGGTATCAGAGCAGGTTCTGAAGGCTTGAAGAAAACCTGCATGGTAAACACTTGCAGCTAGTACCAAAACAGTGGACAAGCATTGTTGCCAGGCCTACAAAGAAGAAGAGGACCATCAATGGCGGGGAATCATCATGAAGAAGATGACCGGGAAGACCCCAAGGTCAAGTTAGCTCGGCTGGAGCAAGGCATTGCTACATTGACAGAGTTGGTGACACAACTACTAGTAATGAAGGGTAAGGAAGCACACTCACAAGAGACTAAGCATGAAGAATACAAGGCTATCCCAGAAGGTCCCAAAGTCGAGACACTTGGAAAATCAAGTAATGAAAACAACTTTTCTTCATCTTCCAATATTCCTTTCAAAGTTGAAGCGAAGCTTGAAAAACCCATATTTGATGGACAAACTAATGTTGAAGCCTTTGATAGCTGGTTAAAACAATTGGAAGTTTACTTTGGTCTTTATCAAATCCAAGAAGCATAGCATATCTCCTTTGCCCGCTTGAAAATGAAAGGAAATGCTCTACTATGGTCAGAGAGTTATGTGGATGCTTTGAGGATAGGCAAGAAGCCCATGGTGATGAAATGGGAGGACTTCAAGGCATTATTGAAGTCACAATTCTACCCCATAGGTTATGAAGAGGAACAACTCATGAAGTGGCAGTACCTTCGACAAGAATAAGGACAAGGAGTGTAAGAATACACTTCTGAGTTTAGGAGGCAAGCCATCTAGTTGGGTATCGCTCTGGAAGAGCCAGGAGTGGTGATGAAGTACCTTGGAGGACTTTTCAGCCATATACGAAGACAATTGCAGCTTCATGGTGTGAAAAGCATAGATGAGGCCAGCAGGAAGGCTCTCTACATTGAATTGGACTCCAGGAAAGGACAGCAACACATGGGCCAAGAAGAAACCAGAAAGAGAAGAGATAAGAAGATAGCAGCCATAGCCGAGAAAAGGAGGGATCCTAATAGGCATTGCAAACATTGTGATGTAGATGGACACACATAAGAGAAGTGTTGGAAACTTCCCCTGGAATTGCATCCAAAGTGGCTAAAGTCCAAGGGGAAAGAAAAGGAAGCTACCGAGACAAAAGAAGAAACAGTAGAAAGCACCTTTGATCTCAACGAAGCCGTAGTTTGCACCACATTGCAGCAGCCAAAGATGAGTGGAGATAAACATGCACTATTCAGAATCAAAGTTCAAGTGAAGAAACAGAAGGTAAATGCCTTTTTTGATAGTGGTTCTCCATGTAATCTGGTTTCCAAAACATTAGTTGATGAGCTTGGTCTAGAAACCTACATTCTAGTGTAGCCAAGTTCACTAGTAGGGTTGCAAGGGAAAATTGTTATGAGAATCACTTAAAGATGTAAAATCAAGTTTTCCATTAGTGCCAACTATGTTGATGAGGTAGAATGTGAAGTTGCACCATTGGACACCTATGGAGTGATGTTGGGTAGCCCCTACTTGTGGGATAGGGATGCTACCTTCTATAGGAGAGAAAACAAGTACCGCTTGGTCAAGGGTGGCAATGCATACCTCGTCAAAGCACATCAAGAGAGAAAGAGCATAACTCCTCTAACAGCGAAACAGGGGCAGACAAGCAGAAGAGAAACCACCTTCGTCAGCAATGGAATGGTGGATATGCAGAGGAAAATGGAGGCCTTGTGCTTCTATCTCGTTAATGGTCCAGCTTTTGGGGACCAAAAGCCTTCAAATGGGGAGGTGTGATCTCAATAGGATCTTTGACAAACATTTGTAAAGTTTGTAAATAAACACGTTTTATTTTATTTGGTTTTATTTTGTCTTCTAGCACAATGGGAAGGTGAAACGAGCAGCTGTGATGGTTGGCCTTCCAAAGGCAGCCCATTAAAACAATGAAGGTTGTAGTGAAAAGAGGGAACCAAAGATGAGAGGATAAAGGGGAGAAAAAGCTTGAAGGAGCATAAATGAGAGCTCAAAAGAAAACCTACTCGAAGTTGATGGATGAAGGATTTGAGAAGCCTGTCGACACCCAGCGAATGTGAAATACCCATAATTTAATACATTTTAATCATTTAATATGCATCTGCCAGCTGGACTTAATTGCTGACAGCATAAAGTACATGGATAAAATTTTCAGTNAAAATCTTGCAAAATATTTTCATGCCTTATACAATGAGATATTGAAACTTAAATCGTTCCTCCAAAACAGTTATAGTGATACTATTGTAACTCCATTGTCAGAGGATTGCATTGTAAGAGAAAACCAAACTACTACTCAACATTAGTTCATACTCTGCAGCCCAGAAGTTTAGTATCTTTCCAATTCAAATGCAACTCTAATTACTCAAAGAACAAAGAACTTTCGGAAATCAGATAATATAGCAAATACAGTGCTTTGGCTCACTATTCAATTAAAGAAAACAGAGTCCATTATGGAGTTCTGCAAAATTTACCAAGTTTCCGAACAACTGATGCATATTCAGAACTGATTCATTAGCATAAGAAATCAGAGATAAGAAACTGCTGAAATATTACCCAGAAAACTGTTATACCAATCCCATTTGTATTCTGAAGTTTCTCTCTTACGAATATAGCAATTGGAACAAAAATAAGATTCAGCAAGTAAACCCTTCAAGAGTCCCTCAAACAGTGGAATGTAAGAAAAATTGTTTTAAGATCTCAAACATTGATTCATCAGGAACTGTGTTTAAGGTTGGGTATGTGCAATTATCATTTCAGAACATTAAGAGAGATCCAGACCTCAGCATTCAAGCATCCAAATTCACCATTTAGCAGCTTTGTTCAGATGATAGCAAAAGTTGCTGGAGTTCATGCTTTAATCCAAAAACTGGCACTCAAAATCCATACTAGAAGCAGGCTTAGCAAAAGAATAACTCCTACATATATAAATAACTTTCTGCACATAGACGTGCAATCATAAGCACAATCCTGTGATCACGGATATGTAGATATCATGTGAGACCTTTATATGATGCTCACAAGATTCAATTAAAGATTTTGAAGACCCTTGCTACTGAGGAGTATTCTGTATATCAAAATTGTCACAGGGTACCCTAGCCCCTAACGCAATCTAATAATCAAAATGATTCAAAGTTTCCATATGCAAGCTTGATGTTCACAATTTAATCCCCATATAGTTATATCATGTGCAAAGAATACATGGACATCCAAAGCTTGACTGAAAAAGATTTCTAGTCTCTAGATTAACAAGGACAATTAGAGTGAAATCTGAAGTATTATAACACCTCTTACCCTGCATACATAATATTCAGCCTTGGTTTATGGGGCAAGGAATACGAAAAAGACAACAGGTCCCTTAATATTGAGAACCTTGCTACAAAGTCAAATAAAATGGCATCACAGATACTCAACTACAAGATCGGCAGAATGCATTATAGACTCCTCTACTCCTTTGACTGTACCTCAATTCATCCAAGGTTGCCTGTCTAATAGAATGTTGACTTGTATAGATTCCACCCAATAAACAGCTTCTAATACATGTACTAAAATAATACACTTGCAATATGGATGGTTAGAAGCAATAATTTCATTATCACAATAATTGTGATACAATAAGTTACTTTCTATATTGCCACTGGCTTTTGGAGTGCTGTTGTCGCTTTCTTTTGCTGGGGAACTAAATAGCATGAACCTACAGGAAGCTTTCAAACATTTTGGCATGTCCAGGTATATTTGAACTACTTTTGAAGATTTGCAGCCATGGAATTTTGCCAATAAGTCTAATATCATATTTGTCACTGTATCCACTTTCTATTTTCCACCTAAAGCCTTTGTAGGTATACTTGAACGTAAGGTTGGACAAGCTGAGAAATAATAGGCTCAGAAAACAGACGTTATAATTTCAACTTAATCAACAGAAAAGATACAGAGGTATATCACAGAAGACATATAAATCAATAACAGCACCCATCAACCACAACAAAGACGTCTATGTCAGTAAATTCCAACAGCCAATGCGACTAATAAATTAAATACAACATATTTGACCTCTAAAATGATCTTTCGATTTGGAATGAGCGTTCTACAAGCTGCTACAGGTTTGGTAAATGGTGCCCATTTTGGCAATAATGCCCCTATGCACAAGGAGAGAAGGTTCAATGGCATAGTAATTGCCGTCTCTTCTTAACCCAATTTCTTTGGGAACCCAGTCAACTGTGAAGATTTATGAGATTATATCAAAGATGCTATGGCCAAAAAGATTCTTCTTCTATACTCGAACTGCGTGAAAACAAAAATGGAAACCAATCACTTCCAAAGCCAAACCATGATCCAATATCCAACCATGGAATTATACACAAAATAATTTAAGAATGGAAGTATGGAACTGGTGCTCCCATGGACAATAAGATGTTTCAAGTAAATGGGTATGTATGTTCATCAGTTTTAACTCAGAGAAAGGCACCGCCATTAGCAGCATATGAGCACTGCCAAAATCGATTGGTTGTTGCTTGTCAAACACAGCGAATGAGGATCGAATTGACAAAGTTTTATTAAGTCCCGAATGGAAGCCACAAACTACACACTAAGTCAAACACTTTGATATCATGGTCCTTAATTTGCCCAAAACACAAATGAAATACAAGAAATGGAAATCGATTTGCCTTGTAGAAGTATTAACATAGGGATTTAATACATAACTACAGATATCATTTCACAAATACAGTGTACAAGTCCTTGGAGGTTACAGAATTTAATTTCGATCATTAAAAGTGCTAACCCACAAAAAATACATGCATGAAAACTGAGGGCAGGGTATTTACCTGCAACTTCCATTAATAACGCAAACCAGATCAAAGTTTACAGGAACTAGTACTAAATGATTCACTTTGTTAAAATTAATGCAGCTTCCATTAATAACGCAAACCAGATCAAAGTTTACAGGAACTAGTACTAAATGATTCACTTTGTTAAAATTAATGCAGCTGCAAGAGCCATTCTCCGGGAGGATGGCAAAGACCCTAGTTGAGATCTAGGGCCCCAGTACACTCCTGGGATTCTTGGTATGGGATCAAGCAGTTACAGCCATGGCAAAAAACCCTAGTTGGGCCCAGTGTATTGTTGGGGTTCTTGGTCAAGGACGAAGCAGTTTGATGGTATAAGTCCCTAGATGTGTTCTAGGGCCCCTGGATGTGTTCCAAGAATCCTTGCTTGATGCTTGGATTGATCCTTGGTTGCGTACCCTGGTGGATAAAACCCTAGTTGTGATCTAGGGCACCCAGATGCGTTCTGGGGTATCTTGGTCTGGGACCAGACAGTTTCTTGGTTAAGTACCAAGCCGAGATGATGTGTGATCTTCTTCTCTTCCAGGATGGTCCATGAGACCTAGGAGCAGTTAAGGACATGATGACATCATCAACCTTCCTCCCATGTGGACATTCTGTCATTAAAAAAGAACTTACTTTGACTTTGTCTTTGTTTTTGAAACCCCTAGCTTGAGTTACGCCCCCCCTTTAGTTGTTGTTTGGGTGTTGGTTTGTTTCCTTGTTTCTCTTTAAAGAAAGCTAGTCGCCTTGTTTTTGAAACCCCTCTATTTGACTTGATTATTTCTTTGTTGATTTTTTAATTTAACATTTAATATTTTATATTATGAACTATTAATTGTTTATTAGTTTAATTTGTTAGGGTTTAATCTAACCCTAATGTTAGGGCTAAATTGATAACCCTAACCTACCTACCAAAGCTATAAATTGAAGAGACCTCTCCTCACTCAATACATTCACTCACTCTTCCTCCTAGACAAGTTTTGGTTTGAGGTTTGTTGTGGCTCCTTTTTGCTCAGATTGTTGAAGTGGTGTGCCCCCCCTTCCACTTGCTTGGTGTGTTAAGTTTGCTATAGCCATCGACCTCCTTTTGTCGCCGACCCTAAGGATCATTTCCAACTGCTACAAGTTTCCTTTTATGTTGTTGCTTGAAGTTTGATGGTGTCGCCCTTGCTGCCTACTGTTTGATGGTGCCACCCTTGTTGCCCATTGTTTGATGGTGCAGCCCTTGTTGTCCGTTGTTTGATGGTGCCACCCTTGTTGCCTACTATTTGATGGATGTCGCCCATGCTGTCCTAGTACTTGCTGGTATTTTTTGATGTCATCCTGTGTATGTTGATCCGGTGCAGCCCTCATCTACTTGCAACCCTAATTACCCTGAACAGGGTTTGATAGGGCAGTCCTAAAACTACTAGCTATTGTTGTAGCAGTTTTGTATTTTTTGGACTGAAGTTTTAGGGTTGTTTGAGGTCTCCTTTCAGTCCTTAGAATGAATAATAGTGCTCTGTTTTAGACCTATTGCTTGATGTTAGCATGGCATCTTGATTCTCAACCAGTTGGTTAGTTTTCCGGTACACTACCCTAAAAGGTTCTTCTTGGCAAATTGATCAAAGGATCATGATGAGATCTACCTTGAGGGTTTGATCCATGACCCCTTAAAGCTTTTTTTTGAGCATACAGAAAAGAGGATAACATCAAGAACATTAGGTAAATATGTTATTTGTTTTGCTAAGGTAATACTCAAATATATTATATGATTTATGTTATTAGTTTTACATCAGAATTTTTGAATATATTGTTGATTTAAAATTACAGTAGCAGATAAAATAAAATTATTTATGTTCCTAGCTTTTGCCCTTA
The DNA here is from genome assembly GCA_032191745.1 of Picea mariana. Taxonomy (NCBI): domain Eukaryota; kingdom Viridiplantae; phylum Streptophyta; class Pinopsida; order Pinales; family Pinaceae; genus Picea; species Picea mariana. The sequence goes on along the minus strand of JASDQU010736777.1, from coordinate 43,807 downwards.
AATTCTAACACGGTATCAGAGCTTAGAGCATGAAAAGAGCTCAATTGTGACGGACCTTTGAGCCTGTGTAGATCATCTGTTAAGGGTTTGTTTATTTAGATCAACAGTAAGTTTGTTTTATCACAAAAAGTTTTTCAATTTTTTTAATCCTTTGATAGATCTAAGATTTACATGGTGAATAGTATTATATCTTTGTCAATACTAAATATTTTGAGCTAATTCAGCAAATAATGATAGATGGAAACTTAACTTGAGACAAGTGTTTTAATCTTTCTGGACTTCTTACAACACATGGGATCAATTCACAAGCAACTTGATTGAAGTTCACATATCATCTTAAACTCTTTAAGGTATCAATTCGATGCATTTAGAGGTCAAATGATATGCTTTATAAGTGTGACGTCACCCCTCAAATCCACTCAAGATTGTTGGAATTTCACAATAACTTGCTGGTCAATGGAATTTATGGGTAAGAAAAATTTGTCTGTGGATTATCTTTGATGGAATCTTATCTTACCAAACATTGAGAAATAGTTGCATGGGAAAATGAGATTATGATGCTTCTATAGATACTACATTTATGGATGATGTTTCCAGTAACTTGTGCTTAAGACTTCTTCTTCAAACCAACATTAGAAAGAAATCTAAATCCAAATAGCATTAAGCCTCTGGGGATGAAATTTAAAGTTTTGGAATACAACAGGTTTGGTTTTTGTCTTAAGGTTTGGCTTAAATCTGTGGGTAACAAATTATGAGTGCTCCTTGATCTACTTCCATGGTATTTGGTGACAAATTCTAACTCACATTGCTTTGGATCTCCTAAGAATCAATGGCTTGCTAAATGTTAGAAATTGAATTTGACCACAAGGCATGCATATTGAACATATCCACACTCAATGATGAATTGTGATTTCAGTTTAATCTAAGTTTGTCAAGCTTCCACTTGCTATCTCTTGAAATATGGTCATATGACAACATTTTACTTTTCCCTCTGACATCTTTTTAAAGTAATTGGAAGGGTAACATGATGACTTCACACAATTTTTGGAAACTGTGTTCATGTCTAGCATTTCCCATTTGGAGTTTTATTTAGATTGTGTTCTTGAATAATAACCTGATTCCAGTAACTTCAAGAGAATAACTTGATGATTTCTAGTTCTAATGTGCATGGTTAACAACAATGATGTAACACAGAGATGTACCACTAAGATCAAAATGAATAAGATCAAAATCAATCTTTCAGTAATTTAAGAATATTGAATCAGACAGGTAGACATATCTGGTAATGGAAAAGAGGTTGACTCCCACAAATATGATGATCTATGTTGAGCTTATGGAATTAAGAGGGAGTAGAAAGTGCCTTACAATCCCCAGCAAAATGGGGTTGCAGAAAGAAAGAATGGGACAATTTGTGAAGCAACCAAAGCTATGATGTATGATCAGAATCTTCCATTATCTCTTTGGGCCGATGTTGCAAGTACTGCAGTCTATATTCAAAATAGGTGTCCTCATAAAGCCTTGGAAGATAAAACTCCAGAAGAAGTCTTCACGGGTAAGAATCCTTCAGTTGACCGTTTGAGAATTTTTTCTACATTCATGTACCAAAAGAAAAGAGGACTAAGCTAGAGCCCTCTAGAAAGAAAGACACTTTTGTGGGGAACAGTGAGACCTCAAAAGCATATCGAATCTATGTACCAGGGAAAAAGTACATAGAGGTCAGTAGAGATGTGACCTTCCATGAGGAAGTCGTCTTTCGTCATTCCAGAGAACATCCCTATGATATAGAGGAGCAGGAAGCTCCATCTCCAAAACCTTCAGATTCACAACTTTCAGATTAGCAGAGGGAGGAGGCCAGAGAGCCTTTAGTGGACCCCATAAGGGATTATATTGATTTTCCCTTAGAGAAACCTCTTGCCAAAAGAAAGCCAGCATGGTGTCATGAAATTTTAAAGGAAGCCAACATGGTGTCATGAAATTTTAAAGGAAGCAAAAAAGCATGCAACACCTAAAGGTGCTTTCAGAGAAAGAAAGAAGCCAGATAAATACTCAGGTTTGATAACTCAGTTGAATCTTGTGATTGATTCAAAATCTTCCACTTTTGATGAGGTTGCAAAACATAAAGTGTGGAAGGATGCCATGATAGAGGAATATGAGTCAATATTGAAGAATGAGGTATGGGAAGTGGTCCCAATACCACAAGGAAAATCAATAGTGCCCTCTAAATGGATTTACAAAATAGAGCATGCAGCAGATGGCAGTGTTGATTAGATTTGTGACTCATGGATTCTCTCAAAAAGAGGGAATTGATTATGATGAGATTTTTTTTTTGCTCTTGTTGCCAGGTATACCTCTATCAGAATCATCATCTCTCTTTCTTAAGTCTTTAATTGGAAACTTCACCAAATGGATGTTAAGACCGTCTTTCTTAATGGTGAAGTTGAGCAAGAGGTTTATATCGAACAACTTGAGGGTTTTGTAATCCATGGGAAAGAATCCCATGTCTGCAAACTCAAGAAAGCCTTGAATGGATTGAAATGGGCTCTGAAAGCTTGGTATGGGAGAATTGACACTTTTCTTCAGAGTCTTGGGTTCTCCAAGAGTATAGCAGACCCTAAACTTTATATAAAGATTGTGAATAATCATCCTGTTATCTTGGTCTTATATGTGGATGATTTGTTCCTTACTAGAGAGGAACATCTGATAACTCAGACTAAGAGGGAGCTATCAACAGAGTTTGAAATGAAGGACTTGGGTCTTATGCATTACTTTCTTGACTTAGAGGTGTGGCAGAAACCTGGTGAGATTTTTCTCTCACAAAGTAAGTATGCAGTTGATGTGCTTCACAGATTTGGAATGATGGACTGTAAGTCCATGACCACACCTATGATTTCTAACATAAATAAATTACATGATCAAGCTACAGGTTCAAATCCAGAAGACCCTACAGTATATCATCGGATTATTGGGTCCTTGATTTATCTAGTACACACCAGACTGAAGATTCGTTACATAGTAAATTCCCTCAACCAGTTCATGTGTGAGTTGAAACACATCCATATGGTTGTTGCTAAGCATATTCTCAGATATGTCTGAGGGACTATATTCTATGGGCTCAGATACACTTCAAGTGGAGTTGTAATGCTTCATGGTTATACAGATTTAGATTGGATGGGAAATACAGTGGACCGGAAGAGAACTTCCGGATATTGTTTCAGTTTGGGTTCAACTAAGATCTCTTGGTTGAGCAGGAAGCAGGGCTCCATATCCCAAAGCATTGCAAAGGCAGAATACATTGTTGAAAGTATTGCTAGTAGAGAAGCAATGTGGCTCAGAAAGCTACTCTCATTTTGTTCAATGCTGAGTTGGAACCCACAGTAATTCACTGTGATAACCAAAGCTGTATAAACCTCTATAAGAATCCTATGTTTCATAATAGATCGAAACACATTGAGATGAGATATCATTATGTTCAGGACATGGTGCAGAAGAACATTCTCAGTATTCAATATGTTCCGATGGTGGAACAAATTGCAGATATTTTGACCAAGCCCCTGTCATTGACAAAGTTTGTGTACTTTTGAGACAATCTTGGTGTTGCTAAGAGGGAGTGTTAAAATTAATGCAGCTACAAGAGCCATTCTCTGGGAGGATGGCAAAGACCCTAGTTGAGATCTAAGGCCCCTAGTACACTCCCGGGGTTCTTGTTCTGGGACCAAGCAGTTAGAGCCATGGAAAAAGACCCTAGTTGGGCCCCTAGTGTATTGTTGGAGTTCTTGGTCAAGGACCGAGCCATTTGATGGTATAAGTCCCTAGATGTGTTCTAGGGCCCCTGGATGTTTTCCAGGGAATCCTTGCTTGGTGCTTGGATTGATCCTTGGTCATGTACCTTGGTGGATAAGAACCTAGTTGTGATCTAGGGCCCCCAGAAGCGTTTTGGGGTATCATGGTCTGGGACCAGGCAGTTTCTTGGTTAAGTACCAAGCCAAGATGATGTGTGATCTTCTTCTCTCCAAGGATGGTCCATGAGACTTGGAGCAGTTAAGAAAAAGGACATGATCACATTATCGACCTTTCTCTTATGTTGGGATGATAAAAGCTTATAAGTTATATCATGAGACCCATGTGGACATTCTACCATTAAAGAAGAACTTACTTTGACTTTGTCTTTGTTTTTGAAACCCTTGGCTTTAGTTACACCCCCCTTTAATTGTTGTCTAGGTGTTGGTTCGTTTCCTTGCTTCTCCTTAAAGAAAGCTAGCCGCCTTGTTTTTGAAACCCCTCTCTTTGACTTGATTATTTCTTTGTTGATTTTTTAATTTAACATTTAATATTTTATATTATAAAATATTAATTGATTATTGGTTTAATTTGTTAGGGTTTAATCTAACCCTAAAGTTAGAGATAAATTGCCAACCCTAACCTACCTACCAAAACTATAAATTGAAGAGACCTCCTCACTCAATACATTCACTCACTCTTCCTCCTAGTCGAGTTTTGGTCTAAGGTTTATTGCGCCTCCTTTTTGCTCAGATTGTTGAAGTGGTGCGGCCCCCCTTTTAGGATAGTTTTCTTGCTTGGTGTGTTAAGTCTACTACAACCACCAACCTCCATTTGTCGTTGACCCTAAGGGTCCTTTCCAACTACTGCATGTTTCTTTTTCTATTGTTGCTTGAAGTTTGATGGTGTCACCCTTGTTTCCTATTGTTTGATTGTGCCACCCTTGTTGCCTATTGTTTGATGGTGCCACCCTTGTTGCCTATTGTTTTATGGTGTTGCCCTTGTTGTCCATTGTTTGATGGTGCCACCCTTGCTGCCTACTGTTTGATGGATGATGCCCTTTCTATCCCAGTACTTGTTGGTATTGTATGATGTCTTCCTGTGTATGTTGATCTGGTGCAACCCTCATCTACTTGCCACCCTAATTACCCTGAACAGGGTTTGATAGGGCAGCCCTAAAACTGTTTGGACTGAATTTTTAGGGTTGTTTGAGGTCTCATTTCAATCCTTAGACTGGACAATAGTGTTATGTTTTAGACCTATTGCTTGATGTTAGCATGGCATCTTGATTCTCATCCAGCTGGTCATATTTCTGGTACACTACCCTAAAAGGTTCTTCTTCGTAAATTGATCAAATGATCATGATGAGATCTACCCTGAGGGTTTGATCCATGACCCCTTAAATCTTTTTATGATCATATAGAAAAGATGATAACAACAAGCACATCAGTTAAATTTGTTTTTTGTTTTGCTAAGGTAATACTCAGATCTATTATATGATTTCTGTTATTAGTTTTACATCAGAATTTTTTAATATATTGTTGATTTAAAATTACAGTAGCAAACAAAATAAAATTATTTATGTTCCTAGCTTTTTCCCTTAAATTCTAACACACTTAAACTAATTCTAGAATTTCCAATCACATTGTGACTTTGTATCTACCAATAATTCCAAACGACATCACCATGATGGGAATAGGATTTCGACAACTACAGTAGCTACACACACACACACACACAAGGGTTCAACAAAGAAGTTATACCAGTATGTACATATGTATATAAATATTCGTGACAATTTCTTGCAATTCTTTTGCTGACATGAGCGCATTTAATTGATAACATAATTATTTACAGGAACATGAACAAATATATTTCAACATCCTTCTCTATAACAAGAATTTACAGAAACTTTTCAATAATTGGAAGTATAATTTATCAGAGGTAATTATGCATAAACTATCTAACATGTCAAAACAAGTTGATGACCTAGAAATGGAGATTGTAACTTATCTTTTGAAGATTGTTGACCAAGCACCAGCTGAGCGAGTTGTTTCCACCCCACCATAAGAAAATCACAATGGATTACACCCCCTAGCCAGGCTATGATACCACCAGGGAAAAGAAGGAATAGTTAACTCTAACTTTTCGACTCTAATCAATGTTTTCCTCTGCAGATTTTGTGATGACAATTGAGTCCTATGGCACCCACATACCTGCCCCACACAACACAATGAGTATTTCCTTCTCTTTTGTTCAATACCTCATAAATTACTCACTCTCATGTTGTTCATTGTGTGCATAGAAGGTCCAAATTGTGTTCCAAGTTTCAACAGAGTTTTCCATGTTTTCTTGGCTTCTTCTCAAAGCTACCAGCTTCCATTCATGTTTGTTTGGTCTATGATGGGTTTGTCTCTCTTCCTCCCATGTCTAACCTCCTCAAACTCTTCTCTACCACTTTTTCTCACAATCCTCTTCTCCTTGTTCGAATTTTCCTCATGCTTAATTTATAGAGTTCAAGATCCACTTCTCCTCCTAGTTCCAATAATGTAGGGGAGAAAGTTTGTTAAAATTTAAGAGTTGTGGCTTAGATTGAGGAGTTGGTTTCCTCCACTCCTCTTTGTAAGTTTTAAACCCGTGAAGTAAATCAATTCATACATATTCTTAAGAAAAACATAAATTAATCAATGGCTCATACACACAGTACATAGAGATTTACGCTGGAAATCCTTAACCGAGAGAAAACCAACCTTCCTTGGTGTCACACTTTTCAACTCTTCATTGTATTAATTTCACCATTCACAATACAATATATACAATATTTTAGGTATTCAGTATCTACCAAAACCATAATCCCTTAATCCGAGATTAATTCATAAAACCTCTAAAAATAGCAAAAACCACCCCAAAAAATTTTTTGGGGTGTTGCGCGTAACCAGGGGGGCCAAATGATCCAGGGGATCAAATTTTGATAAAAAAATCAAAGTGCTCGGAATCACTTCAAAACGGACACGAGTGTAGGCCTCATCGTCACGAACCCAACACAACTTGAACGAGCTCAAACGGACTTCGTATGAGTAAGATATCGTGTTCTATTCATTTTTCCAAACATACAAAATTTTGTTGACTGTACAGTCTGTACAATGTTGACTTGGAAGTTGACCATACAATCCATACGGATGTATAGTGATGTGGAAGATGCATTGGCATGCTGACTGGCAAGGCATTGAAAGATAGATGGATGAATCGGGTGTTGACACGTGGCATTATCTTGGGCAGTGGTATGGTGCCATGTGTCACCCTTCCAATTTGATTGGCATTTGGCAAAATTTATATGACTCCATAGGAGTCGAACCCGTGACCTTCGAGCGGGGAAATGCTTTGGCAGGGTTGGGCTACCAGCCCTCCCACGGGTGTTACTTACCACTATAACGTGTTTAAATTTATTTGTGTTGATACAAATATTATAATGGCAGAGTAAAGGGTCAGGGCTAGGCCCCAGCCCCCGGCGCATACACTACAACATATGACCTTTGCATTAACCATTGGCGCAGGGACTTACCATAAATTTTGGCACGTAGATTGTTTTAAATGGATTTTAAACCCTGGTCACCACATGTTTACATATTACTTTTCCATGTGACCACAATGTTGGCGCGGGGGTTGATACCGTGTGCTTAGCCCAGAAGGTGCGGGCTATATGCCATATGGCCATACCATATGCCCGACCCTTTACACTTGGCGCGCGCACAAAAATTTTACAAAAAAGGTTATAGCCCCCAGTCACATGTGTTTTACCATATGAGCACACACCCAAGTGCGAAGGAGCTAGCCATTGGAGCGCACAACTATTAGGTCATTGGCCACATGGGGCCATACGACCGAGTTCTCCGCCAAAAAAAGGGGCCAACGCGCTAACGGTTCTACATTTTCGCTTGATTTGTGGAATTGTTGCAGGTGTCGGGTTTTGGTGCAGAAAACACACAGAGGCCGGGTTAGTCTGTCAGTGGGTGCATTTTGGCGAGCATGTACAACAAGATTGAAGGAAAAAACTTCCAGGAGGTGTAACTTCTTCATTTTTTGGCCAAACTAGGTGCCAAAAAAGCCCAACTAGGGGGTTTTGGACATTCTGAAGCCATTGGAGCCATATCTTTTGTATTTTGAGCACTGTAAGAGCACTTTTTAAGCATAATGAAAATGGTCCAAGGGAAGATGGACCAAGAGATGTAGCCCAAGAGAGGGGTGAACTCCTTTATCATTTGTTGTGTTATGTGTTCATTATTGATGGTTTTTATATGTTTGATATGTTGCTCCTATTTAAGTAAAACTCATTGAACTTATGTGTTAGTAACTTGATCCAATTAGCCAAACACATACCATTTATACACTTGCAATTTAAAGTGATAATTCTTCTTTATTTTAAAGATCTATTGGAAACAAATTCATTCCATTTTTAGATCAGTTGGTATCATAGCATAGGTTTTTGAAGGCTTGATAGTTTTGTTTTTTTGGGGGATGCTTACAAGGTTGAAGCTCACAAGAGGAGAAGGATCAAATCAACTTAATTTTCATGGAGATATTCGCCAAGTATGGATCATGAGGAGATTCATGGAACTCTTCCTTTAGAGGAGGAAAATTTCATAAAAGCTTTTTATGATATGACTAAGATGGTCAAAGTTTTGTTTGAAGAAAGAAATGCAAGATTGAAAGGTGAAAGCTCCAACCCTCCAAAGGGAAATGGAGACAATGGTGATAAAACTCCAAAGGGAAATAGAGGGAGTGGTGATTCTCCACCTCCATCACCTCCATCTTCCACCTCTTCTACCATTTCACAACCACCTCCAATTTCTCCAAAAAAACATGGTAAAACTCCCTTACAAACTCCTTTGCTTAAGCTTGATATTAAGTTTGAATTACCTATGTACAATGGAGAGGTAAATGCTGAGAAATTAGATAATTGGATTTATCAAAGAATCACAGATAATGAAACTAATATTCAACTCGCTTCTTTAAGATTGGACAGTGCAACACTCATTTGGTGGGAAGCCAAAACTCAAGAGGACGTGAAGAAACATGGTAAAGTTTTATTGATTTTATTGTTGAAATTAAAAGACAATTGTATCCATTAGCATACATGCAGAAAGCTATTATGGATTGGAAAAACTCAAGATGTGCAAAGATTCACTCAAGAATTTAGGAGAAGAGCTTTGGTTTTGGGTATAAATTTGTCTTCACAAGAAACTTTACTCAAATACATTGGAGGTTTTCATAGCTACTTGAGGCATACAATACTTATGTTTAACCCTTCAAATCTAGATGAAGTTTTTGTACAGGCAACTCATTTAGAGGCAAGAGGAAGGAATGAACCTCAAGAAGGCAACAATAAGTCTTTTAATGGAGACAAGGGAAAGAGGAATTTTGAAGGAAATGGAAAGAAAAATGCTTTAGTCAAGAAAGAGAGAGGGAAACTCTCATGTAAACATTGCTCAAAGGATGGCCATGATGAAGACCATTGTTGGAAACTCCATCCTGAAAAGAGACCCAAAAAGTTCAACAACAAAGAAAAACCAAACATTATTGCAACTGTACAACAAGATTTAAGATCTGATTCAGAAGATGAAACAAAAATCACAACAATGAGTTTACAAGGTAAGAATTCTATTGCTAGCACTAGTTCTTCAAATTCTGCCATCAATGAAACTCAACATGAAAAAGAAAGGATAGAGATTTTCCACATAAGGGTAATTTCAAAACATACCAAGATAGATTCTCTTTTTTATACAGGATCACAAGCAAACCTCATTTATGAATACATTGTCAAGAAACTAGATTTGGAAACTACTCCTCATCATAAACCATACCTTTTAGGTTGGATATGTGACAATGCCAAATTGCATGTGACAATAAGGTGTAAACTTAGATTTTCCATCACTGCAAACTATATAGATGAGGTAGAGCTTGATGTTATCCCATTGGATATTTGTGGTATTGTGTTGGGAAGTACATATTTATATGATAGGAGAGCCATCTTTCATTGTCATGAGAACAAGTATCATTTGTTTAAAAATGGAGTTGAATACATTGTTAGAGCACATACAAAGAAGATGAATTTGTCACTTACAAATGTTGGACAAATGAAGAGACTAGTCAATGTGTCACATACCCACTACCATAATCAAATTTTTGTTAGTTTCTGTCGAATCAGAGCCCCCGAATTACCTACGGAGGCTTAGCGCAAGCTAGCTCTTTCTCTCTTTCTGCTCCCATGTGATCGTGGGTCATGATCACAGGTCAATAATTCGTGGTGCCTCTTTGTATTTCGCGCCTCGGCGCTACAGTGATGTCGAATTGTTTGACTCTGCAACCGTCGAACCCCGACAGGGCTAGCGAGTGGCCAATAGGAATGAATCCCTATAGGGTTAGCAGATGGCCAATCGGAACGGCCCTGTCACACGGTTGAGTGGAGTACAGGTGGCGAGAGGGGAAACACGACACTGTGGGTGGCATGACAGGAGACGGGTCCCACTTCACACGCCACACTATTTCGGACCCCATTAAAGGCAGAATGGCAAGGGGGGTCTGGAATTCACCCGAATGTCGTTGATCAAGGCGAATTGATCCTGACCATTCCCGAGTTGCACGTTTGATTCTGGACCCCCCCCNAAAGGCAGAACAACAAGGGGGCTATGTAATGAAGCCTCAGCCGTAGATCTAGGCGGGTGGACTTTGGCTGTCCAGATCTGCTCGCCACTTACCCTAAGGCGCACTCGTGCCCTGGCTTAAAGTTGACACCTCTTTTCCACATCTGACGGTCATTATAGACCCTAAGATCCTCCAAAATAATCTCGTCTGTTCATCGGGATTTATCATCACGAGAGTCTGAACTCTCGACCATGGGATTCCAGAATTCTCAATCCCCGATTTCCCGATGCGGTTAATCTCTCGACACATAGCCTCCTTAAATCGGACGGTCCAGATCTGTCTCAGGGTTTCCACCATGGAAAGTCCCGATCTCTCGTCACCAGGACTCCTGAGTTCGTGATTCCCGATTTCTCGAAATGGGAAATCTCACGACACGTGGCCCCCTTTAAATCGGACGGTCCAGATCTTATCTCGGGGTTTCCACAATGGAAAGTCCCGAACTCTCATCACCAGAACTCCCGAGTTCACAATTCTCGATTTCCCGAATTGGGAAATCTCATGACACGTGGCCTCCTTAAATCAGACGGTCCAGATCTTATCTCGGGGTTTCCACAATGGAAAGTCCCGATCTCTCATCACCAGAACTCCCGAGTTCTCGATTCCCGATTTCCCGAAATGGGAAATCTTACGACACATGGCCTCCTTTAATCAGACGACCCAAATCCATTTCAGGGATTTCTCCTTTATTCACTAAGGGTTTAACGCTCGGGTATCTCCTAACAAATCCAACGGTTGTTGGGTTTTCCAGCCGAGATCTGACTGTTCAGACAGTTTCCTAACTTGTGCATTCTCCCACGACTTCCTGGACGGGGAAAAATCAACGACCCAGATGTTCTCATGGACCTTGGGGATCGACGATCCTGATCTCTTCACTACCCACGAAGACACAGAAGGTCACAGGGGTATGGCACTTAACATCCTACTTTCTCCTACCAAATCTAACGGTCATGAGTGACCACAGATTTCCCGACGGAATCTCGTCCATCGATTCGATACTTATCAGGGATTTCTTAAGGCCTTGCACCTTCACGTCCTTTTTCCAGGTTCTTGATGGGCTTTTCGAGAAGGGTATCTCTATGGGGAGGTTTACCCAGGGTACTATCTGAGGCAGATAAGGGTATCTCTCTCCCGAGAACCAGGCGTGAAGTCTGAATTAGATCAGTTTGCATATAAATAGCAATTAAAGAGAGCATAAACCACACGTAGTCTTTCCATATAAACATACAACTACCATTACTGATCAAGACACCAAACAAACATTCTTATAATGAAGGCATTCACTATTTCACATCTTATGATCATAAATGCCAGCATACATATATTTCAAGATGTCAAAGGAAAAACACTTATCAGAAAGTAACACAAGGGGTTATGCAACTGCTGAGAGGGGTGTTCGTTTCCACCCAACCGTAGGCTCAGCGACTCCCAGCGGATTTACCACTAGCCACCCCCGAGTTGAGACCACGCTGCTGTGAGACTACGTCTCTATTCGCTAGTGACCAGGAGCGAAGGTTACTCTCCTTCCTTTCTGCTATCACCCACTCTGCATAACGCCAGAGCTCTCTTTCTCCCCTCGCGTCTGCCCCCAATCGCTTCTCCCCCACACCTTATCCTCCTGCGAGGTTGCGTGTGGCACGATTTCCTCGCGCTAGTCAGGCCTAACGGCTCTTACTGATGGGCGGTTCACCTCCCCATCCCTCATCAATTCCTGAGGAGCCATCTACCTACCAACCCGCGAGACATTAAATTTGGGGCCAACGAGCTGCTTTTGGTTCTCCGGGCCAGTGAAGTAAAAATACAGTATTGATTTTCGGTGGAAGTTAACACTGCCTTTCCAGGTGCCTTCCACCACCTCTCTGCAGCCATCGTGGTCTCTTTTTTAGCACATCCCCTCTCAGCAGTCCTGCAATATAAATTCATAATATTATTCACATTCATCGACCTTTTCCACAAGGTCCATTCACATCACATATTCACATTTCTGAGTTTGCCATAGTTCTTGGCCAGTCTAGTTATTTTTACAAACTGGGGGAAACAGAGTGTTACAATTCCCTCTTCCTTAAAGGAACATCGTCCTCGATGTTCTTAACTTTTAACATGAATTGCATGTACAGAAGTAAACAAAATCGGATATGCATGTCTCATGGCATCCTCCATTTCCCATGTAGCCTCATCTAGGCCAAAATGTCTCCACTGCACCTTTACCTGTGCAATGGTTCAGTTCCAGAGCTGGGTTTCCTTTCTGTCCAATATGCATTGGGGTTCTAGTAGAAATTCTCCCTCCGGTTCCACCTGGATCACAGACCAGTCAATTATATGATTAACATCATGTACATATTCCTT
>JASDQU010736776.1:153242-166232 GCA_032191745.1 Picea mariana | reverse complement strand
GTGCTGTGAAATTAATTCAGTGCCATGAATGACTTCATTGCTGTTTTGATGATGCAGAGTTCTTGTCGCCATGTGCAGACGAAATTTCAGTGATAACACACCTCATCTCCCCGGTTCCTCCGTCTATGTCGAAGAAATATCTCTGTCCATCACGGACCCACATCTGTGATTACACAAGTGTCTAGTTAATATTTAAACACCATCCAAAAAAAAATAAAAAAATTTGTTCCTTAAATACAAAAATACAAAAAAAAATGAAATATTTAAAAACTTGTTACTTATATCACTATAGGTGGCCCCTGGTGGAAGTGGCATATCTGGATCTCCTCTAAAATCGATCCCCGCATAGGGATAATCGTCTAGAGCAATGAATTTCCGCTGCCACTAGAAGAAAAATTCATTGTTGTAGGGTGTTGATACCCTACCTCCCCCCTTTCGTCTCATGACCTCGATCCATCGCACCATGGCTGGATCACATGGTTCTCTAGGAAGGGTCTCCACTCTATGTCCTAGACTTGGAGTCCACTCAAAAAAGAAACTACAACCAATAGAGGAAAACCAAAAGTTTTACTTACTCCCCTGTTTGCACTTTGTCAACTGACTTTTCATATTGGCCATTAGTGAGGTACACCAATCATAGACAGTAGGTCTAGCACACTCTACTGCGTAAAACATAGGCGGTCTCGATGCTTGATGCAACGAGGCTAAACCTATGATCTTGGTAAGCATGAGCACAATGATCTTCAAAATGAGGTTACTTATTGCCCGGATGGGGACTTGGCTTCCAACCTTTGGAGTCCCCACTACACAGTGGGCATCGAAATACTCCTCGATCTTCATCCCACTCCCTGCTCCACGTGACTTAAGGTTCACAACCTCCCCTCGGCGTGATAGACCAGTCAAGAAGTAGATGTCCTCTACTTCAATCCTCAATGGTTGTCCATCAAGGATAAATCTCTCGCTATCAGGGTCCCAGTAACCCACCAACATCTTCAACAACCTCACTTGGGCCCTCATTCCTTTGAGAGCCAAAAATTTGTACAAGACACATATTTTTAGAGCCACTTGAGCCACCGAATCTCGATCCATAGTTGCATCTACCTCCTCATGCTCTCACTCTCTCCATTCCAGGACCATCCTGCAAAAAACAAATCAATTTTTGAGTTAGAACCCCTCTTTTTGGCCATTTGCGTACCTATACATGGATTTCTTTGCACACAATCACTTGTAGGTCTTAATGCACACTCCCCATGGTTCACATAGGGGCATGTACCTTGTCGTACACCTGACCTCAACAAAGGTGACCCGCGTATACCGAAAATCCTAGTTTACGCCCTCAAAAACTAAAAATTTGAAATGTAATTCAAAAATGTAATCCACTGAATTTGAAGAGGATGAGATGAAGAGTTACCTGATCCAGACGGTTTGCGATTTCATTGCCTGATGCTCCCGCAATCCCCATTTGAATCTTGGAGGTATTTTGGTCCAAATTGCACAATTTGGGTAAAAATCAAAATGATACAGTAATTTTTAATTTTGTTAATATTTATAAGCTATTTTTACCCACTTTATATAGTTTCATGCTATTTTTTCACCTAATGGACGAATTCAAGAGTGGTTTTGAGTTGTTTTTTTTGTAGTTTTGACTCAGTTTTCTTGTGGATTTCAATGTCATGATTGGCCATTCGTCACCTCGGGCAGGTATTTTCATAACCTAGCATATAGGATAGGTATCCACTCCATCATGCATTTTTTCATTATCCTTCGACTACCGCTTTTTACGCCTTAGGAACGAACCCATTTGTTGCGACACAGAACCTCCCATCTGCTATAAATAGTGTCGCTAATAAATGGTAGAGACTTACCAAACATGGGCGTCCCAGTTAGATCCTCTTTGTCATTTGGTGCTCATGCCGAGTTTTTCCTTAGGACCGGGAGTCCATTATAATTCAATACATGAATGTATGATGAGCCTCATTTCTCATTCATGCACATGTAGCCTTATTCCCCATGGACTCCCAAAAATGAGTCTTAATTAAGCTCTTTTCCGACTCGTCTAAAAACAAAAAATATTGCCAACTGATTTGTCCCTTTCACACTCGTTAAATTGGATTTGAAAGGTCATGAGTCTTAGTTAAGCTCTTTTCTGACTCGTTATAAAAAATAGAAAAGATTTCCGAGTGAACTTGTCTTTTTCACACTCATAGATTGGATTTGAAAAGACGTCTATTTGGCACAAGTTTACCCATTTTTCACACCAAGTAGACTACAAGACATAAAAAAGGATATTTTTTGGCGTTAAGTTGTGATTGCATTTCATGCCCTCACTTGCAGTATTGAGCCGTTAGCCAGTTCTCGCTTTGCGTTATAAACCGTTGCCTAAGCAGTTTTTTCATCCTCAACCAAACAGAGCCTTGTTTATATCCTTCACAGTTTGACACCCTATACCCTAGAGGGAACATCACCCTGAGTGTCCATATCCCACATGCATTTCCTTGCATTTAGCATAGGTACGTTCCACTGCTGGAACTAGTTTTTCTTACTTCCAACACTCGTTTCCTCCTCTTTATCATAGCATTCATTTGTTATGAAAAAACAAAAAAAGATGAGCGGGAAGGGAGTACTATATTATAATTGGTAGCAATCATGTCACCTTTGAATAGAGCACAAAATTATTCAGTCCTTGTGTCATCATAATTTTGGGTTTAGCATGGCCTTAGGAAGTTGATCTCATTACAGAGTTTTCTCTACCAACTGGTTACTCTTCCAATCCCTATAGAAAACGTTATTGATGCCTCTTGCATCTAATAGTCACATCATTGAGTCTATGCTGCTAGACTCCACCATATGTCTCATGCTCTTTTTCAAAGGAATTCTATCAACTTGTGTCGATCACTCCTTAGAAATCTTAACTTTTCAAGTCGGCCATACCCTCAGTTTGTCTCAGAATCACATGATACTATGGTCTTATCATGCACCCTGGCTCTACTTGCATCATCGGTAGGTCACCTTGAACCCAACAATCGACATTTCATCATTGGTCGCTGACTGGGTGGTTTCCCTTATGTTCGACGAAAATACATCTATTTACACTTTGGGATTCGTGCAGTGTCTTGGATGCCATTAGCCTTATTGGTGGTTTCCTCGCCTTTGTCAGCAGTTTTCATCATTGGCTACTATTCAGAGGGTCTTTTTCGTATACTGTTTGCATTTGGTGCATGTGAAAGATGCACAGGGTCGTTGGTTCGTGAACATGTTCTTCGTCCGATCTCCACCAAATCATGAATCTTCTTCTTTGTTCCTCATGCTGACTGATGAGAGATGCCTTAATTCTCTCCTTTCAACGGGTCTCTTTCCATTGAATTCAACTCATTTATTCTAGATATGAAACCTAGAGTTTTATGAGTACCTTGAGGCTTGCAGTCATTAGTGGCAGGCTCTCTCTCCACTGACAGATGGGAATACATCAATGTCTCCTGATCAATGGATTTCTCAAGTGTTCAACATCGAATCCTTTATTCACACTTGTAGGAATGTACTTGGTGCCTTGATACCTACTTTCATTTTTGGTAGGCTATCTCACGTTTGTTAATGGTATACCTCAATGACCAGTAATCAAACAATGTCTCATTATGTTCGACCTCAACTCCTTTATTCACATGATGTAGACTTGCACCCTTGGCAGATAGTGTAGAAGGCTTGAAGACATCACTACGTGTCCGCAACTTTCATGAGTTGTTTCTTCCATTTCATTAGACCAACACCTATTCGACTTCAGTGATCATGGGAGATCAGATTGTACTCCATGGTATACAGATATTTTTAGATGGATTTTGAGACTAGTTTCCCTAGGCCTTGTTCGTGACTATGACAACTTTTGGCATATAACCGCATTTGTATTTGCCTATTCATGGCCACATAAACTTATTTGGTGTATTTTCCACATGGATATGCATTGTATTCTTGGTAGCCATGTATGCAAAGTTAGTATAGAATGTAATGAGCAATCGAGTTCGTCCAGATGGTTCTCTACCACTCCACTCCTGGGTTATTTATAATGTATTTCGGCCATCACAGATACTCCTTTGATCTCACACATTAGGGGGCATCTGTTATAGCAAGATTTTCCCCACCATTTCTATCTTG
The DNA here is from genome assembly GCA_032191745.1 of Picea mariana. Lineage (NCBI taxonomy): Eukaryota > Viridiplantae > Streptophyta > Pinopsida > Pinales > Pinaceae > Picea > Picea mariana. The sequence goes on along the minus strand of JASDQU010736776.1, from coordinate 162,086 downwards.
CATAGAGGTCCTTTTTCCATTTCCTTATGCAGACTTGTCATGCCTTTTTGATGAATCCAGAGCCAAAAATACACTTTTTTTCACATATAAGCACCCTATCTGCTATACAACATGTGTATACACAGGCTGCTCCACTACAACCCGTGTACATCAGGATTTGTGCCAGAAAATACAAAAATGGAGTCGGGTTTCCATGTCACGACATGAGATCTTTGATCCTTGGCCTTCCACATACTGGAAACGTTTTGAATGGGCCCTTCAGTTTCATTTTGAAGACTATAAAAGCACAATTCCGAGCTATGGAAAAGAGGAGAAAGCATTCAACTTTGAGAGAAAAGTTACTTTGGAGAAATTACTTCATATTGAGTCTGCATCCCTTTGTCCCTCAAGTCTGAACACAGTGTTCAGCCCCCAAGCTCTTTCTCTATTGTTGAGAGAACCTCATTGTCTCTCTCCTATGAGCTTGCCTTTGGTGGAGGATTGAAGTGGTGGAGGCCTAGTTGGAAGGAACTTGCTTCCTTGGTTTCGAACCGTGCCGACACAAAATTCTATAATGTTGTCACTTCTGTTGATCAATTATTAATAGAAATACTCTTTCTTCGTCCTATTGGTATCGTGAAAAAATATGATTACTATCCATGGGCATGTTTGTAATGTTTATTAATGGATTATGTTATCTAATGTGCTAACCCCTTTATATTATCACCATGTACTTGCTATGGTTGTTTGTTGAGATCTTGTTGCAGGTATAAGGCTTTGGGTCAAAGTGCTCAATGGTGGAACATCATTGAATGTTGGATCGAGGTAGGCCTCTTTCTTATCTTGCACATTAGTTTATATAGCATACAATGGAATTGAGTTGATTTCTGCAGTCATACCTGTCTGTTGTGGTTTACCCTTGGCCATAGAGAGTTTTTCCCTTGTAACAAGCTCGCTAGAAATTTACTTTTTATTTAATTTTCTGAACATGTCAGTTGCCGAAATAAATGAAAAGATAGAAGTAAAGTCACCAAGATGATAATAAAGACATATGAGACATAAAGCAATACTTTATTTCATTCAAGTTCACCAAAGAGTCTTTTTCTTTACAAAATCTCATGCATAAATTTTGGACCAAAGTCAAACTTAGACATCCCTGATGGAACATTTTGGTGTATAAATATGTTCAATATATTACACTCATTTATATGTCAATCCGAGATTCATAATCAAAAGAGTTGTTACACTATATGTGCTGAGAACAACTAACCTACCTATGTCTGTTGTATATAGTTTAAGCAGGAAATAACTAATAACATAATACTCTGTTTCTAAGATTTCTAAATACTTCACACAACTTCAAACTTAGAAGAGAAAACTGATAATAAAACTTCTCAAGCAAACAATCAATCAAAAGTTTCTTTCTTAGGTGACAAGTCTGTTCATTCCAGGCTTATGAATTAGAGAGATGAACTTAAGATCTTGTGTCCTGTAGCAATCAAAAATAGTGATTAACAATCAACTCCGATCACTCTTGAAACATAAATCAACTCTAACTCTGTTCTATTAAAAAAAACCTCCTTTAGTACACAGAACAATCAACATGACTGAGAGACTTCATTATGGAACATCAAAATAAGAGATAAGTCCTCTGGTTCCTGTACCTACTGAGAACACTACAATCACAAACTCAAAATAACATTTTCTTAACAATCCCACACATCAAACAATTAAATGTCAACCTGCAGTATTAGAAAAAGAAACTATCTATTTGGTCTAGTATCTGATTACTCACACCAATTTAGAAACAATTGATTTTATGTTGAACTTTTAAAATGGATTTGAAATCATTGACAACACACCACTGTTAAATAATCACACAGTCACACAAGGCATATACATGGAGGTTTACCTTGGTTGGGGTGGTGGGCCCTTGTCCAACCAACAAGGTACCTCTAAAAATATAACAGACTAAAACGTTCTAATCATACTAAGAAATTGCACACCAGTTCATTTGTATTTCTTCAACTGGTAAATTGAATCAACAGTTCATCATCTCGTACATAAAAACAATGTGTATCATCTAGTTCTCACTACTTGCTTCATTACATTCATAATTTATATCCTATCACCTATACAACATCCCTTATAAAGAAGGTGAGTCGATACTATCAAGATCTAAGGATAAGTATCAAACAATTTTTAAAATATTACAATTGGTATTCACATCAAATCTCTAGGGATGGACTTCATCCTCATGACACAAACTACATGAGTGATGAAGTCGATCGTGATCTTGAAAACTGATTTAAAGACTTCGATCCAACTGACTTCTTGGAATCTCCATCAACATACTTGTTCAACAAGTGAATTCTAGAAACAAGGGTTTGGTACCGAAATACACATAGTCGCAAATATGAGTACTGGATTAGGCGCACGGGCAGTATCGGAATGGCGCATGACTTGGTATCAGAATGGGTGGAAGACTTGGTACCAGAATGGCTTGGTACCGGATTACGCTGTAGCTTGCAGTACCCAAATGCTAAGGTACCAGAATAGACCTGGTATCGGATTACACTGTAGCTTGTAGTACCAGATTAAAACTTCTTAGGAGTCAAACGATTAGGATCATATAAAATCAATAATTTAATCGAATTAACTAAAAAAACTAAACAAATCACACCTTAATCATAGGTTACCTCTCTATGCACATGAACAAGGTCATCAGGTGTAATTATGGAGGAAACAATCAAGTATATACTTATAGCATAGGAAAAATAGGCTTAGCTACAGGGTAACATAGGGCATTAGAAGTGTCAAAATGGAGACTCAACATTTCCCCCATTCTAAATTCATTGGATGTCCCTATGCAACAACATCAAAACTGATATTCAAAATCTTTCTGCAAAATTGAACCATTCCCCATCATTTCTCTGGCTGTAGAATGTTAAAACCAGAAAATTCACTCGTCAATTCCTTCTTAATTACTCTGGTGTATTGGATCAATTGTAATATTTTGTTGAGTTTAGAAGAGACCTCTGCATTCTGTTCTTTTAATTGTGCATTTTCTACCTTAATATGCCTATCCAGTACTTGGTACTCTGCAACTTCTTGTCTTAGCTTCCCAATCTTCACTATCAATTGCTGTTTGCTCAGAGATTTGTCCGGACTGGATGTGGTTGTTTTCTTAATCACCTCTTCTCAGGCTTCCTTTTCCTTTCTCAGACCCCTCAAAGTTTATGTCACCAACCCTTCTGTCTCACTAATCATAGCTCCATAACCACTTCCTTTTTCTGGAGAATTAAGGATATCAATGGGTTCTTCTTAAAGAGAAGGCATATGTGGAACTGTTGTTTGATTAGCCATGCTTCTAGTGGTCCTTCGTATTGGGGGTGATACTCCTTCATATTTGCTGATAGGGGTGGAAGTCTCCTCAAACAACTTCCTCTTCTTCATCTTAATAGCAGTTGTAGGCCTGGACACTTTTTCCTCCTGTGTCGATTTGATTTTTATCTTGAAGGACTGGAGTGTGGGTTCTGGAGCCTGCCCCTACTGATCAATCTTTATTTCTATTCTGGAAGATTGAGGTGTAGGTTTAGAAATTTGTTTCTTTCGAGCCTTGCCCATTTTGAGCTTTCCTTTGTTTCCGCTTGTCATCCTAGGAGTTTCTTCTAACTCATTAACTGGTTTTTGAGGAGACATAGTAACTACCTCGGGGGTCTTTTCCAAATCCTTAACTGATTCATGAGGGGGTTCAACAATTTCCTCAGAGATATCATGTGAAATATCCTGTTGATTTGTCTTCTTCTTCTTTCGTTTCTTACTCTGTGACAGTTGATCTTTAGGACTCAAGACTGAGCTGGTTACTTTAGACTGGGCATGCTTCTCCTTCTCAAATGAGGTGGACCCTTCTAGGATTCATTCTGCTGACACACCCTCCTTTTGACCTTTTTCCTTTCTTTCCATGTTGAGGTCATAGATCTTCTCCAATTGGATGGTTGGTTCTGGTGATAGCTCAATGGTTACTTTAGGAGCACTGTCTGAACGTTCCCCTAGCTCAGAGTCTTTCTTCTATCTTTTAGCTTTTGGAATCGAGATATGACTTATTTTCTGAGATTGGGTGGCTTTCTTCTTTCTGGATGTAGCAGGATGCCCTACAACATTCTTTCCTTTATCCAATCTATTAATAGGTTGGGATGAGCTGGGTGTAACAATGGATTCCTTTTTTATGGATGTAGTAGGTTCCCCTACAACACACTTTTCTTTCTCCAATCCCTCAATAGGCTGAGATGAGCTGGGTGTAATAGTGCCTTCTTTACCCCCTGATGCCTTCATTCTGTCTTTCGTTTCCTTTCTACTTTACCCCTCACTGTGTATTCCTACTTCTTGTTCCTCCATAGGTTTAGACATCCCTTCTTGAGCAAAATTCTGTTGGAGTAGTTGCTTCTAACTACCACCTCGTGTCTTCAAGGCATGGATAACCAGAAGTTTTATTAGGCCCTGGTGATGAAGGCTAGTTTTAGGTTTCTTGGAAGCTTATTTCACTCCTCTCACCATCTTATTTAAACTCATCCATAGGAAGTGAGGAAAATCAACTTGTGGCCCTCCTTCAAATTGTGATAAAAGATTCAAATGATAAATGAAGGTTACTGTATACCTCCCTTTGCAGGAGAGAAATCTCTGCAAACTCATGATCATCATCCAATATTCCTCTTTGATGTAGCTTCGAGGAATCCCCTTAGTGCAATCAGGGTCTTGATGTTTTGACTTGATTGACAAAGCTTCCTGTCAACGATAACCCTCTTGAAGTATTTTTCTCTAGCCGAAAGGAGTCTTGTAGCTTCTGTTATGGTGGCTTCCAAAATTGTCAATTTCATATCTCCAAACTACACACTTTCTCCATCATATGTCTATGCAAAGCAAGAGAGAATCCTTCATGATGGCCTTTAAATTTCTCCAAAAATGGGACCCAGCGAGCCTGTTCATATTTTTCCTTGCAAGCTTAATATTTTGATGTTTCTCTGTATATTTGAAATACGGACTCATTCCTGTCGACCCCCATGCTAGCTTAAAAACGGTTCTTTAAGGCATATGAGGCATGGATAGAGGGTCGAGGGTTGAGTACTGGATCATGGCAGACTGTGGTGGGGTACCAGAATAGTGCAGACTGTGATGGAGTACTGGATTAGTGCAGACCGAAATAGAGTACTGGAATAGGTATTCAAAGGATACAAAGGCACGGGATCATAGTATGAATGCAGAAAGTGCGATAGTAAAAATGGCAAATAATGCTCTTCTAGATGGCATAGCCATTCAGAGGAGAATTTACAAATTGAGATTTGGTTTACAATGGTCACATCTAGGGTAATGATGACAAGGTAAGATCGACCGAATTCATGAATGACTTATAGATTCGCATGAGAGTTGGCGTCAGATAATATTCACGGGAGTGTTGGATAATGATGACAAGAGATGTGGTCATTATGACTAGAACGAGTGAGTATGATACCGACTGACATTATCGTAATCATGGTCTCATATGTGAAAATATGCGGTTTGGGTCATTCATATGGCACGGGATTGAATCATGGGAGTATGATGTTTAAAAACGGAAGGCATGAAATATATCCTGTAAGAGACACAATTACCTCGTACTCTCGGTATTTCGGGCATATAGGAATGTTTTTTTCTTCATGAGGAAATGTAGATGAGGATTTTACAGAAGTTCATGGTAGGGGGTGTGTCATGATTCGAGAGTAACCATATGTTTAATGCATAACCAGTCTAATTTCTTTAATAAAACGAAAAATGTTGAATCTGTATGTCCTAGTACTAAAATCGAGTAGCAATTTGAAAATATGATTAGAGCTACTAGTCACCTTATTACCAGTATCGGATTACCTGAGTACCGGATCACCTGAGTGTAGAGTTATGGTCAGTACCAGAATAGCGTAGGGTTCCTTCTTCAGTACTGGATGAACACGGAGATGTTGTTCAGTATCAGATGAGCGTAAAAATGACCATTGGTACCAGATGAGCACAACAAGATGGTTCAGTACCGGAATAGCGCATAAATGACCATTGGTACCGGATGAGCCCAACAAGATGGTTCAGTACCAGAATAACGCAGAAATAACCATTGGTACCGGATAAGCATAGAGGTGAACATTGTATTCTGGTACTTGAAGATATTTTGACACAGTACCTGGTGGCAGTGCCTTGTAGAAGTAGCTGGTGTTCTATGATCTGATTCAGCTAAAAATCCATGTATAGGGAACAAATACCAACACTAGATGTAGGAATTCTGAGTTTACATTGGAATGATGCAGAAAATGTTTGGTGACTGGACTTCCAAGTTCTGTGACAAGTGGGTATTCTAGAATTGAATGACTAGTTGTTGAGATTTTAGAACCCTCCTCTTTTGGAACCAGGCTGATCACTGCTCCTGTTGGCACTTCCTTTTTATTACAAAAATAATAATCCTAACTACTAATTTTTTGTGGATTTTTATCTAGCCCAGATTAGTTAATGCTCTCCGGTGTTTTCAATTTTAAAGAGTCTGAAAAACTTAAAGAAAACTTTATATACCATACCGTGGATTTTTCTTGAGCTCGGGCTAAATCCTACTCACTGGTATTTTCAATTTTAAAGAGTCTGAAAAACTTAAAGAAAACTATATATACCGTCCTGTGGATTTTCTCGAGCCCGGGCCAGTTCCTGCTAGCTGGTGTTTTCAATTTTAAAGAGTCTGAAAAACTTAAAGAAGACTCCATCTGGTAAATTTCCTCCTTATTCATTTATCTACATGAGAACACAACCAATTTTTTGTTTTTGTTAGTTATATTAGAAAAATAAAAGAAAAGTTCTATCTAACGACACACCTATGTACATAGCTAAATTAATTAATGCAATTGAACTTACTGTGGTGGTTCAACAAGAGGAGAGACCCTATTGCTTACCTGTTGCATTTCAAAACTCTGAATAACATTTTTGACAAAATCCTCTTTTGATAGAGGCTTATGATAAACCTTCAGTCAATGCCCATTTACAACAAAGGGAGTCTGATTCTCATCAATGGCCTGTATCCTTACTGAACCATTGTCATAAACTGTATCAACCTCATAGGGTCCCAACCATCTAGTAGACAATTTACCTTTAAAAGTTTTGAACCTACTATCATATAGGAGGGCCCAATAACCTGACTGAAAGGACTTATTTTTGATGTACTTTTCATGCCATTTAGTCCTTTTCTCTTTTATAAGGGTGGTCCTTTGTAGAGAATCTTGTCTTATCTCATCTAGCCCATTTAATTGTAATAACCTCTATTTTGAGCTTCATTCAGATCCATCTCGAATTGTATGACAGTCCTGAAGGTTTTTACTTGAAATTCTATGGGGCGTAGTACTTGCTTCCCATACACCAACTCATAAGGTGTATGGCCTATTGTATTTCTCCAAGCTATCCTATAGGTCCATAAGGCCTCAGGAAACCTATCAATCCAGTCTTTGTGATGTAGCTGAACATTCTTGGTGAGAATAGCCTCTATCACCTTGTTGGTTCATTCCACTTGTCTGTTTGCTTGGGGGTGATAAGACGAAGATTTTCTATGTTTGATCCCATATTGTTTAGTAAGAGCCTTGACCAAATTTGAGGTGAATTGTGTTGCTTGGTTAATGAATATTTTCAGAGGTACACCAAAATGAGTAAATATTTCTTCAAAGAGAAAGTCTACAACAGATTGTTCATTAGTCGAATACAAAGCCTTAGCTTCCACCCACTTGGTTACATAATCTGTGCAGACTAAAATGTACTTCTTCCTGCGAGACATGGGGTTAATAGGTCCTATGAAATACAAATCCCATTTTTCAAAGGGTTTGATCACTACTTGGGCTTCAAGAAGAATTTCATTGACTACAATAGGTTTTCCCATTCTTTGGAAATCATCATAGATAGCCACATATTTATTTGCATATTTAAAAATGGTTGGCCAATAATAGTCGGAATGTAGAATCTTGTATGCTGTACTTTTGTCAACAAAATGGCCTCCACATGGACCATCATGACAGGCTCTGAAAATATCCTGCATCTCATCCTCCCGAACACACCTTTTGATCACCAAGTCAGGTCCAGTTCGGTATAAGTAATCATCATGCCACATATAATTGGCACTTAGCTGGACAATTCTTTGTTTCTCTCGGGAGGACAGATTTTGAGGTAGATTTCCTGTTACAAGATAGTTGGCTACATTTGCATACCAAGGAGTGTAAGTACAAATAACAAATAGATTCTCATCCAGAAAATCATCATCTACTGGAGTATTTTCACCTATATGAATAAGTCTAGACAAGAAATCAACAACTAAATTATCTCTTCCAGGCTTATCAAGATGGTGATATTGAATTCTTGTAGTAATAACAACCATCTAGTCACTCTAGCATTTGTAACAGTCTTGTTCATTAAAAATCTGATGGCTGAATGGTCAGTATGTATAAAGACTTCATATCCTGTTATATAGTGTCTAAACTTGTTGATGGCATGTACTACTGAAAAAAATTCTTTTTCTGTGACAGTGTAATTTACTTCAGTAGGTGATACATTCTTGCTGACAAATTATATAGCATAAGGAATCTGGCCTTCCCTTTGTCCTAAGACAACCCCCAAAGTGGTATCTGAGGCATATGTGCAAGTATGAAAATGAAGAGACCAGTTTGGTCCTCTCAAAACATGGGCACTTGACAACTTTGTTTTCAAGATTTCAAAGGAGATTTGGCATTATTCATTCCAACAAAATTCAACATCTTTTGTCAACAGTTTGAATAGCGGGGTAGCTAGGTTTGTAAAATTTTGAATGAACTTCCTATAGTA
>JASDQU010736776.1:138511-152984 GCA_032191745.1 Picea mariana | reverse complement strand
ACAGTGCGTGGCTATCTTTGAAACAAAAGACTTCCCTGGGTTGATAATTTATGTTTCACTTAGTTTTTTAAAATTAATTAAGCAATTATAGTGACCAACAGTGTCCATCTCCCACATGCATTTCCTTGCATTGAGCATAGGTACGTTCCACTGCTGGAACTAGTTTTTCTTACTTCCGACACTCATTTCCTCCTCTGTATCATATCATTCATTTGTCATGAAAAAACAAAAAAAGACAGGCGGGAAGGGAGTACTGTATTATAATTGGTAGAAATCGTGTCATGTTTGAACAAAGCACAAAATTATTCAGTCCTTGTGTCATCATAATTTTGGGTTTAGCATGGCCTTAGGAAGCTGATCTCGTTACAGAGTTTTGTCTACCGACTGGTTACTCTTCCAGTCCCTATAGAAAACATTATTGATGCCTCTTGCATCTAATAGTCACATCATTGAGTCTATGCTGCTGGAGTCCACCATATGTCTCATGCTCTTTTTCAAAGGAATTCTATCAACCTGTGTCGACCACTCCTTAGAAATATTGACTTTTCATGTCGGCCATACCCTCAGTTTGTCTCAGAATCACATGATATTATGGTCTTATCATGCACCCTGGCTCTACTTGCATCATCGGTAGGTCACCTTTAACCCAACAATCGACATTTCATCATTGGTCGCTGATTGGGTGGTTTCCCTTGTGTTCGACGAAAATACATCTATTCACACTTTGGGATTCATGCAGTGTCTTGGATGCCATTAGCCTTATTGGTGGTTTCCTCACCTTTGTCAGCATTTTTCATCATTGGCTGCTATTTAGAGGGTCTTTTTCGTATACTTCTTGCATTTGGTACACGTGAAAGACGCACAGGGTCGTTGGTTCGTGAACATGTTCTTCGTCTGATCTCCACCAAATCATGAATCTTCTGCTTTGTTCCTCATGCTGACTAATGATAGATGCCTTAATTCTCTCCTTTCAACAGGTCTCTTTCCATCGACTTCAGCTCATTTATTCTAGATATGAAACCTAGAGTTTTATGAGTACCTTGAGGCTTGCAGTCATTAGTGGTAGGCTCTCTCGCCATTGACAGATGGGAATACATCAATGTCTCCTGATCAATGGATTTCTCAAGTGTTCAACATCTACTCCTTTATTCACACTTGTAGGAATGTACTCGGTGCCTTAATACCTACTCTCATTATTGGTAGGCTATCTCACGTTTGTTAATGGTATACCTCAATGACCAGTAATCAAACAATGTCTCATTCTGTTCGACCTCAACTCCTTTATTCACATGATGTAGACTTGCACCCTTGGAAGATAGTGTAGAAGACTTGAAGACATCACTACATGTCCGCAACTTTCATGATCTATTTCGTCCATTTCATTAGACCAACACCTATTCGACTTCAGTGATCATGGGAGATCAGATTGTACTCCATGGTATACATATATTTTTAGATGGATTTTGAGACTGATTTCCCTAGGCCTTGTTCGTGACTATGACAACTTTTGGCATATAACCGCATTTGTATTTGCCTATTCATGGCCACAGACACTTATTTGGTGTATTTTCCACATGGATATGCATTGTATTCTTGGTAGCCATGTATGCAAAGTTAGTATAGAATGTAATGAGCAATCGAGTTCGTCCAGATGGTTCTCTACCACTCCACTCCTGGGTTATTTATAATGTATTTTGGCCATCACAGATACTACTTTGATCTCACACATTAGGGGGCATCTGTTATAGCAAGATTTGCCCCACCATTGCTATCTTGCACAGAGGTCCTTTTTCCATTTCCCTATGTAGACTTGTCATGCCTTTTTGATGAATCCAAAGCCAAAAATACACTTTTTTTCACATATAAGCACCCTATCTGCTATACAACATGCGTATACGTAGGCTGCTCCACTACAACTCGTGTACATCGGGATTTGTGCCAGAAAATACAAAAATGGAGTCGGGTTTCCATGTCACGACATGAGATCTCTGATCATTGGCCTTCCACATATTGGAAATGTTCCAACTTGGCCCTTCAGTTGCATTTTGAAGACTATAAAAGCACAATTCCGAGCTATGGAAAAGAGGAGAAAGCATTCAACTTTGAGAGAAAAGTTACTCTGGAGAAATTACTTCATATTGAGTCTGCATCCCTTTGTTCCTCAAGTCTGAACACAGTGTTTAGCCCCCAATCTCTTTCCCTATTGTTGAGAGAACCTCGTTGTCTCTCTCCTATGAGCTTTCCTTTGGTGGAGGATTGAAGTGTTGGAGGCCTAGTCGGAAGGAACTTGCTTCCTTGGTTTCGAACCGTGCCGACACAAAAGTCTATACTGTTGTCACTTTTGCTGATCAATTATTAATAGAAATACTCCTTTCTCGTCCTATTGGTATCGTGAAAAAATATGATTATCATCCATGGGCATGTTTGTAATGTTTATTAATGGATTATGTTATCTAATGTGCTAACCCCTTTATATTATCACCATGTACTTGCTATGGTTGTTTGTTGAGATCTTGTTGCAGGTATAAAGCTTTGGGTCGAAGTGCTCAATGGTGGAACATCATCGAACGTTGGATCGAGGTAGGCCTCTTTCTTATCTTGCACATTATTTTATATAGCATACAATGGAATTGAGTTTATTTCTGCAGTCATACCTGTCTGTTGTGGTTTACCCTTGGCCATAGAGAGTTTTTCCCTCGTAACAAGCTCGCTATAAATTTACTTTTTATTTAATTTTCTGAACATGTCAGTTGCTGAAATAAATGAAAATATAGAAGTAAAGTCACCAAGATGATAATAAAGACATATGAGACATAAAGCAATCCTTTATTTCATTCAAGTTAACCAAAGAGTCTTTTTCTTTACAAAATCTCATGCATAAATTTTGGACCAAAGTCAAACTTAGACATCCCTGATGGAACATTTTGGTGTATAAATATGTTCAATATATTACACTCATTTATATGTCAATCCGAGATTCATAATCAAAAGAGTTGTTACACTATATGTGCCGAGAACATGTAACCTACCTATGTCTGTTGTATATAGTTTAAGTAGGAAATAATTAATAACATAATACTCTGTTTCTAAGATTTCTGAATACTTCACACAACTTCAAACTTAGAAGAGAAAACTGATAATAAAACTTCTCAAGCAAACAATCAATCAAAAGTTTCTTTCTTAAGTGACAAGTCTGTTCATTCCAGGATTATGAATTAGAGATATGAACTTAAGATCTTGTGTCCTGTAGCAATAAAAAACAATGATTAACAATCAACTCCGGTCACTCTTGAAACATAAATCAACTCTAACTCTGTTCTATTAAAAAAAACCTCCTTTAGTACACGGAACAATCAACATGACTGAGAGACTTCATTATGGAACATCAAAATGAGAGATAAGTCTTCTGGTTCTTGTACCTATTGAGAACACTACAATCACAAACTCAAAATAACATTTTCTTAACAATCCTACACATCAAACAATTAAATGTCAACTTGCAGTATTAGAAAAAGAAACTATCTATTTGGTCTAGTATCTGATTACTCACACCAATTTAGAAACAATTGATTTTATGTTGAACTTTTAAAATGGATTTGAAATCATTGACAACACACCACTGTTAAATAATCACACAATCACACAACGCATATACATGGAGGTTTACCTTGGTTGGGGTGGTGGGCTCTTGTCGAACCAACAAGGTACCTCTAAAAATATAACAGACTAAAACATTCTAATCATACTAAGAAATTGCACAACAGTTCATTTGTATTTCTTCAACTGGTAAATTGAATCAGCAGTTCATCATCTCGTACATAAAAACAATGTGTATCATCTGGTTCTCACTACTTGCTTCATTACATTCATAATTTATATCCTATCACCTATACAACATCCCTTATAAAGAAGGTGAGYCGATACTATCAAGATCTAAGGATAAGTATCAAACAATTTTTAAAATATTACAATTGGTATTCACATCAAATCTCTAGGGATGGACTTCATCCTCATGACACAAAGTGCATGAGTGATGAAGTCGATCATGATCTTGAAAACTGATTTAAAGACTTCGATCCAACTGACTTCTTGGAATCTCCATAAACATACTTGTTCAACAAGTGAATTCTAGAAATAGGGGTTTGGTACCGGAATACACACAGTCGCAAATATGAGTACCGGATTAGGTGCACGGGCAGTACCGGCATGGCGCATGACTTGGTACCGGAATGGGCGGAAGACTTGGTACCAGAATGGCTTGGTACCGGATTACGCTGTAGCTTGCAGTACCAGAATGCTGAGGTACTAGAATAGACTTGGTACCGGATTACACTGTAGCTTTTAGTACTAGATTAAAAATGCTTAGGAGTCAAACGATTAGGATCATACAAAATCAATCATTTAATTGAATTAACTAAAAAAACTAAACAAATCACACCTTAATCATAAGTTACCTCTCTATGCACATGAACAAGGTCATCAGGTGTACTTATGGAGGAAACAATCAAGTATATACTTATAGCATAGGAAAAATAGGCTTAGCTACAGGGTAATATAGGGCATTAGAAGTGTCAAAATGGAGACTCAACATTTCCCCCATTGTAAAGTCATTGCATGTCCCTTTGCAACAACATCAAAACTGATGTTCAAAATCTTTCTACAAAATTGAACCATTCCCCATCATTTCTCTGGCTATAGAATGTTAAAACCAGAAACTTCACTCGTCAATTCCTTCTTAATTACTCTGGTGTATTGGATCAATTGTAAGATTTTGTTGAGTTTAGAAGAGACCTCTGCATTTTGTTCTTTTAATTGTTCATTTTCTGCCTTAATATGCCTATCCAGTACCTGGTACTCTGCAACTTCTTGTTTTAGCTTCCCAATCTTCACTATAAATTGTTGTTTTCTCAGATATTTTTCCAGACTGGATGTGGTTGTTTGCTTAATCACCTCTTCTCGGGCTTCCTTTTCCTTTCTTAGACCCCTCAAAGTTTATGTCACCAACCCTTCTGTCTCACTAATCGTAGCTCCATAACCACTTCCTTTTTCTGGAAAATTAAGGATATCAATGGGTTCTTCTTAAAAAGAAGGCATATGTGGAACTCTTGTTTGCTTAGCCATGCTTCTGGTGGTCCTTCGTATTGGGGGTGAGACTCCTTCATATTTTCTGATAGGGGCGGAAGTATCCTCAAACAACTTCCTCTTCTTCATCTTAATAGCAGTTGTAGCCCTGGACACTTGTTCCTCATGTGTCGATTTGATTTTTATCTTGAAGGACTGGAGTGTGGGTTTTGGAGTCTGACCCTGCTGATCAATCTTTATTTCTATTCTGGAAGATTGAGGTGTAGGTTTAGAAATTTGTTTCTTTCGAGCCTTGCCCATTTTGAGCTTTCCTTTGTTTCCACTTGTCATCCTAGGATTTTCTTCTAACTCATTAACTAGTTTTTGAGGAGACACAGTAACTACCTCGGGGGTCTTTTCCAAATCCTTAACTGATTCTTGAGGGGGTTCAATAGTTTCCTCAGAGATATCATGTGAAATCTCCTGTTGATTTGTCTTCTTCTTCTTTCATTTCTTACTCTGTGACAGTTGATCTTTAGGACTCAAGACTGAGCTGGTTACTTTAGACTGGGCATGCTTCTCCTTCTCAAATGAGGTGGACCCTTCTAGGATTCATTCTGCTGACACACCCTCCTTTTGACCTTTTCCCTTGCTTTTAATGTTGAGGTCATAGATCTTCTCCAATTGGATGGTTGGTTCTGGTGATAGCTCAATGGTTACTTTAGGAGCACTGTCCAAACGTTCCCTTAGCTCAGAGTCTTTCTTCTATCTTTTAGCTTTTGGAATCGAGATATGACTTATTTTCTGAGATTGGGTGGCTTTCTTCTTTCTGGATGTAGCAGGATGCCCTACAACATACTTTCCTTTATCCAATCTATTAATAGGCTGGGATGAGCTGGGTGTAACAGTGGATTCCTTTTTTATGGATGTAGTAGGTTCCCCTATAACAAACTTTTCTTTTTCCAATCCCTCAATAGGCTGGGATGAGCTGAGTGTAACAGTGCCTTCTTTACCCCCTGATGCCTTCATTCCGTCTTTCGTTTCCTTTCTGCTTGACCCCTCACTATGTATTCCTACTTCCTGTTCCTCCATAGGTTTAGACATCCCTTCTTGAGAAAAATTCTATTGGAGTAGTTGCTTCCAACTACCACCTTGTGTCTTCAAGGCATGGACAACCAGAAGTTTTATTAGGCCTTGGTGATGAAGGCTAGTTTCAGGTTTCTTGGAAGCTTATTTCACTCCTCTCACCATCTTATTTAAACTCATCCATAGGAAGTGAGGAAAATCAATTTGTGGCCCTCCTTAAAATTGTGATAAAAGCTTCAAATGATAAATGAAGGTTACTGTATACCTCCCTTCGCAGGTGAGAAATCTTCGCAAACTCATGATCATTGTCCAATATTCCTCTTTGATGTAGCTTCAAGGAATTGCCTTAGTCCAATCAGGGTCTTGATGTTCTGACTTGATTGACAAAGCTTCCTGTCAACGATAACCCTCTTGAAGTATTTTTCTCCAGCCGAAAGGAGTCCTGTAGCTTCTGCTATGGTGGCCTCCAAAATTGTCAACTTCATATCTCCAAACTGCACACTTTCTCCATCATATGTCTATGCAAAAGCAAGAGAGAATCCTTCATGATGGCCTTTAAATTTCTTCAAAAATGGGACCCAATGAGCCTGTTCATATTTTTCCTTGCAAGCTTGATATTTTGATGTTTCCCTGTATAATTGAAATACGGGCTCATTCCTGTTGACCCCCATGCTAACTTAAAAATGGTTCTTTAAGGCGTATGAGGCATGGACAAAGGGTCGAGGGTTGAGTACTGGATCAGGGCAGACTGTGGTGGGGTACTAGAATAGTGCAGACTGTGATGGAGTACCGGATTAGTGCAGACCACAATGGAGTACCGGAATAGGTATTCAAAGGATACAAAGGCACGAGATCATAGTATGAATGCAGAAAGTGTGATAGTAAAAATGGCAAATAACGCTCTTCTGGATGGCATAACCATCTAGAGGAGTGTTTACAAATTGAGATTCGGTTTACAATGGTCACATCTAGGGTAATGATGACAAGGTAAGACTGACTGAATTCATGAATGACTTATATATTCGCATGAGAGTTGGCGTCAGATAATATTCACGGGAGTGTTGGATAATGATGACAAAAGACGTGGTTGTTATGACCAGAACTAGTGAGTATGATATCGACTGACATTATCGTAATCATGGTCTAATATGTGAAAATATGTGGTTTGGGTCATTCATATGGCACGGGATTGAATCATGGGAGTATGATGTTTAAAAATGGAAGGCATGAAATATATCCTGTAAGAGACACAATTACCTCGTACTCTCGGTATTTCGGGCATATAGGAATGTTTTTTTCTTCATGAGGAAATGTAGACGAGTATTTTACAGAAGTTCATGGTAGGGGGTGTGTCATGATTCAATAGTAACCATATGTTTAATGCATAACCAGTCTAATTTCTTTAATAAAATGAAAAATGTTGAATCTGTATGTCCTAGTACTAAAATCGAGCAACAATTTGAAAATATGATTAGAGCTACTAGTCACCTTATTACTAGTATCGGATTACCTGAGTATTGCATCACCTGAGTTCAGAGTTATGGTCAGTACCGGAATAGCGCAGGGTTCCTTCTTTAGTACCGGATGAACGCGGAGATGTTGTTCAGTACCAGATGAGCGGAGATGTTGTTCAGTACCAGATGAGCGGAGATGTTGTTCAGTACCAGATGAGCGGAGAATTTGTTCAGTACCAGATGAGCGTAAAAATGACCATAGGTACCAGATGAGCACAACAACATTTCAGTACCAGAATAGCGCAAAAATGACCATTGGTACTGGATGAGCCCAACAAGATGGTTCAGTACCAAAATAACGCAGAAATAACCATTGGTACAGGATAAGCATAGAGGTGAACATTGTATTCTGGTACTTGAAGATATTTTGACACAGTACCTAGTGGCAGTGCCTTGTAGAAGTAGCTGGTGTTCTATGATCTGATTCAGCTGAAAAACCATGTATAAGGAACAAATACCAACACTAGATGTAGGAATTCTGATTTTACATTGGAATGATGGAGAAAATGTTTGGTGACTGGACTTCCAAGTTCCATGACAAGAGGGTATTCTAGAATTGGATGACCAGTTGTTGAGATTTTAGAACCCTCCTCTTTTGGAACCAGGCTGATCACTGCTCCTGTTGGCACTTCCTTTTTATTATAAGAATAATAATCCTAACTACTAATTTTCTGTGGATTTTTATCTAGCCCAGATTAGTTAATGCTCGCCAGTGTTTTCAATTTTAAAGAGTCTGAAAAACTTAAAGAAAACTCTATATACTATACCATAGATTTTTCTTGAGCTCGGGCCAGTTCCTACTCGTAGGTATTTTCAATTTTAAAGAGTCTGAAAAACTTAAAGAAAACTATATATACCATCCTGTGGATTTTCTCGAGCCCGGGCCAGTTCCTGCTCGCCGGTGTTTTCAATTTTAAAGAGTCTGAAAAACTTAAAGAAGACTTCATCTGGTAAATGTCCTTCTTATTCATTTATCTACATGAGAACACAACCAATTTTTTGTTTTTGTTAGTTATATCAGAAAAATAAAAGAAAAGTTCTATCTAACGACACACCTATGTACATAGCTAAATTAATTAATGCAATTGAACTTACTATGGTGGGTCAGCAGGAGGAGAGACCCTCTTGCTTACCAGTTGCATTTCAGAACTCTGAAGAACATTTTTGACAAAATCCTCTTTTGATATAGGTTTATGATAAACCTTCAGTCGATGCCCATTTACGACAAAGGGAGTCTGATTCTCATCAATGGTCTGTATCCTTACTGAACCATTGTCATAAATTGTATCAACCTCATAGGGTCCCAACCATCTAGTAGACAATTTACCTTTAAAAGTTTTGAACCTACTATCATATAGGAGGGCCCAATCACCTGACTGAAAGGACTTATTTTTGATGTACTTTTCATGCTATTTAGTCCTTTGCTCTTTTATAAGGGTGGTCCTTTGTAGAGAATCTTGTCTTATCTCATCTATCCCATTTAATTGTAATAGCCTCTATTTTTGAGCTTCATTCAGATCCATCTCGAATTGTATGGTAGTCCTGAAGGTTTTTACTTGAAATTCTATGGGACGTAGTACTTGCTTCCCATACACCAACTCATAAGGTGTATGGCCTATTTTATTTCTCCAAGCTGTCCTATAGGCCCATAAGGCCTCAGGAAACCTATCAGCCCAGTCTTTGTGATGCAGCTGAACATTCTTGGTGAGGATAGCCTCTATCACCTTGTTGGTTCATTCCACTTGTCCATTTGCTTGGGGGTGATAAGACGAAGATTTTCTGTGTTTGATCCTGTATTGTTTAGTAAGAGCCTTGACCAAATTTGAGGTGAATTGTGTTCCTTGGTCAATGAATATTTTCAGAGGTACACTAAAACGAGTAAATATTTCTTCAAAGAGAAAGTCTACAACAGATTGTTCATTAGCCGAATACAAAGCCTTAGCTTCCACCCACTTAGTTATATAATCTGTGCAGACTAAAATGTACTTCTTCCTGCGAGACATGGGGTTAATAGGTCCTATGAAATACAAATCCCATTTTTCAAAGGGTTCAATCACTACTTGGGCTTCGAGAAGAATTTCATTGACTGCAATAGGTTTTCCCATTCTTTGGAAATCATCATAGCTAGCCACATATTTCTTTGCATATTTAAAAGTGGTTGGCCAATAATAGCCAGACTGTAGAATCTTGTATGCTGTCCTTTTGTCAGCAAAATGGCCTCCACATGGACCATCATGACAGGCTCTGAAAATATCCTGCATCTCATCCTCCTAAACACACCTTTTGATCACCAAGTCAGGTCCAGTTCGATATAAGTAATCATCATGCCACATATAATTGGCACTTAGATGGACAATTCTTTGTTTCTCTCGGGAGGACAGATTTTGAGGTAGATTTCCTATTACAAGATAGTTGGCTACATCTGCATACCAAGGAGTGTAAGTACAAATAACAAATAGATTCTCATCCGGAAAATCATCATCTACTGGAGTATTTTCACCTATATGAATAAGTCTAGACAAGAAATCAACAATTAAATTATCTCTTCCAGGCTTATCAATGATGGTGATATTGAATTCTTGTAGTAATAACTACCATCTAGTCACTCTAGCATTTGTAATAGGCTTGTTCATTAAAAATCTGATGGTTGAATGGTCAGTATGTATAAGGACTTCATATCCTGTTATATAGTGTCTAAACTTGTTGATGGCATGTACTACTGACAAAAATTCTTTTTCCGTGACAGTGTAATTTACTTTAGTAGGTGAGAGATTCTTGCTGACAAATTATATAGCATAAGGAATTTGGCCTTCCCTTTGTCCTAAGACAACCCCCAAAGTGCTATCTGAGGCATATGTGCAAATATGAAAAGGAAGAGACCAGTTTGGTCCTCTCAAAACATGGGCACTTGACAACTTTGTTTTCAAGATTTCAAAGGAGATTTGGCATTATTCATTCCAACAAAATTCAACATCTTTTGTCAACAGTTTGAATAGCGGGGTAGCTAGGTTTGTAAAATTTTGAATGAACTTCCTATAGTAACCAACATGCCCTAAGAAACTTCCAACTTCTTTCTATGAGCTAGGGATCTTGATTTGGGAAATAATGTCAATCTTGGCAGGGTCTACTCTTATTCCTGTACTGGAGATGTGGTGACCTAGAACAATTCCTTTAGTGAGAAACATTCTATACTTTTCATGACTGAGTGAAAGGTTAGTTTCTTTACACCTAACCAATACTTTCTCTAAATTGCCCAATGCCTATTGGAAATCATCCCCGTATACTGTGAAGTCATCCATGTAGACTTCCACACAGTCATGGGTCAAATCAGAGAAAATGGCCAAGACAACCCTTTGAAAGGTAGCATGGGCATTACATAATCCAAAATCCCTATAGGAATAGGTCCCCCAGGGGTAGGTAAATGTGGTTTTATCCTGGTCTTCTGGTGAAATTTGGATTTGATTGTAACCACTAAACCCATCCAAGTAAGAAAAATACCTTTTCCGAGACAAAGTGTCCAAGACCTAGTCTATGAAAGGCAAGGGAAAGTAATCTCTATAGGTAGCCTTGTTTAATTCTTGAAAGTCCACACAAATCCTCCATTTCCCATTTTTCTTAGGTACAATAACTAATGGGGAGACCCACTTGCTATCTGATATAGGGTAAATGAAATTGGCTTGCAGGAGTTTCTGGAGTTCTTCTTTCACTATGTCTTTCAAGGATGGATTCATTCTTCTTTGGGGTTGCCTAACAGGTCTGATTTGATCGTTAGTGTAAATATGATGCATACAACTGTCTGGGTGGATCCCTTTCATATCAGAGTAATCCCATGCAAAAGCACCAGATTGCCCTTGAATCATTTGTATCAAATTTTGTTGCTGATTTATTTCCAAGATAGCATTGGTATACAAAGATTTCCTTGAACTGATTGCAACAACCTGAATAGTTGATTCTTTCCCTTCATCTATTTGTGAAACAGTGGCTACTGTAGAGGTGGAGGGGTGCCAAATTTCTTGTAATTCAGAGCTAAATATATGTGTATATTTAGGAAAAGATTGAGTATATTCAATGAATGTTGAATCAACCAAGAATAGACTCAAAATTTGTTCTTCAGTTTTCTCTTGAACTCCTTTTATTTGTTCGAGTGTTAAAAAGTGTTGAGTACAATCCTCCTCCCCATAGGGATTCTCCAACTAGAGAGGAACTTCAGTGGCTAGTTGGGCAGGGGGAAAAAGGATAAGTTTTCTACTTTGAGTGCAATGGGAAATTGTCATCTCTCCAGATCGACAACTAATAAATGCATCAACAGTGGCCAACCAAGGTCGGACAAGTACTATTGGATGTCCTGGTTTGGAGGATTTGGGATGAATCACTAAGAAATCCATAGGGTATTCCCAAGAAGCCAAGGTAACTGTTATATCGTCTAAACTTCCTGCTGGGGTGATGACTAATTTTTCTGCAAGCTCCAACAGAGTTTGTGTTGGTCTTAGGTGATCTAGTTGCAGTGTTTTCATAGTGTTTACTGACATAACATTTATTGCTGCCCCTAGATCAATCAATGTGTTTGGTAAAGCAACACCGTTAATTTCTATGGTTGCCACTGGGTTTCCTAGATCACTATACTTGGATGAGATTTATGTTATAAACTCTGACAACTGTCCAACCACCTGTATGACAGAAGGCTCCTTCCTCTTCCTCCCTGGATTTTTAATGCAAATATCCCTTACAATTTTAGCATAAATAGGTATATCCTTGATGGCCTGTAATAGGGGAATATTCACACACATATTTCTAAGTTCAGTTTCTAGATTATGTCCTAGAGAAACCTCAGATTTCTTCACAAGTAGCCTTTCTGGATAAGGAGGAGGGTTTGTTTTCTGAGGTGTTCTGTTGCATGAGAATTGGGAGGAGGAGTTTCTTGTTGTACATGGGTTTTTATTTCTTCATTTAATTGATTAACCATTTGTTCTTCTCTTTGAGCTGTTTGAATATCTATTTGTTTGTCTTCTTGATCTGTGTGACTATCTACTTGTTCTTCTTCTTGAATAACCAAAGTAGAATTTGTTTTATTTACAACCCTCCCTGATCTTAATTCAATTCCATTAAATGGAGTTGGAGTTATTACATAAGTGGGGAAGGTTTGTACTTCAAGGTTTTGTACAGGTTGTGTAGGCCTATTATTTGGATTAGGGATAGGTTGTGCAGGAATAGGGGTAGGCCGAGGAGGGTTTTGAATAGGTGCAACTTACATTTGTTGCTGCAAATTTGGATTCATAGGCAGTGCAAGTTGTTGCTGCAGCTGTGGGGATGAAGGAAGAGTCAGGGTATTAAATCCTTGGATCAACTGAGAAATATTTGAAGGGTATTGTGGGTAGGTGGGAAAATTTGCTGGCTAAAAGGTAACATTCCCATATGCAGGCCCTCTCTAGACTTGTTTCCAAGGTTGGATTTGTGGATATTGTGGTGACCATCGAGGATAAGACATTGAAGGTACCCATTGTTGTTGTGAATATTGTGTAGTAGGGTCTGCAAACATATTGGGATTTTGTTGTCTCCATGGCCTCTTAGGGGGGTAGGATGTTTCGTGAGGTTCTCCTCCTCCCTTGAATATGGATTTAAGTCCAGGTAAATAAGGGCACTCATTGGTAGGGTGATCCTCTGTACATAGGCCACAAATTTCAATAATATTAAGGGGGCATTCCTTTTTAGGATTCTTTTTCCTACACTGATGACAGAAAATTGCCAAAGCAACATTTTCTTCCTCTTGTTTCCTTTTAATTTTTATGGTATCAAGTTGGAAACTGATGGTGTTTAGGATTTTTATTTTGATGTTTTCTAATAGATTCCCCAATTCAATCCTAGTAACACCTCTTGATGTGGGTTTAACAATTCTATTTGTAGGATCCCTTACACTTTTTCCAATTTTGGCTTGACTGCGGGAGTATCTTTTACAATACTCTGCTATGTCTGCAAATGGATTTTGGTACACATCTTCATAACTCATGAGGTTTAGTACTTCAATGTAGTCATCCCTCACACCCTTTAGGAAGATAGTCCTAACTGTAGCTGTGTCTAAGGAAAATTGCTTAGTCTTTTGGTAGTTGTATAGGAACCTCTCTACGTAATCTTCCAAGCTTTCTTCCTCAGATTGCTGCATTTTAAATATGTCATTCCTAGTATCCCTAGGTCTACAATAATCTTGGTATTTCTGGAGGAAAGTCTCCTTCATACCATCCCAAGATAAAATAATGTGTTCTCTTAGGCTCATAAACCACCTTAGTGCTGAATATTTTAGGGTAGCTGGAAAGAGTTTTAATTTTTGTGCATTATCAGTGTAATTATAACTTCTACATAGTATATCAAATTCAAACAAAAATGAGTCAGGATCTTCTGTTGACATACCATGGAAGTGAGGCAGTGAGGACAATGGAATGTTCTTCATAGCAATGTCTCTGGTGATGTCCAGTATGGGTAATCCAAATGTCTCTGTTTCATTAGCTGCATTTCCTTCCTCTTCTTCCATATCTCCAAATAGTTTTTAGGGTGGTGGTGATGTCTCTCCACTAAGTGATGGTTCAACCACTGGGTTGTTTGGCATATCTAGTTGTTCCAATGTCTTGTGTGGTTCTCCAACGACATATGCAACTTCCTCTATTACTACCTCTGTTTCTTTTCCAGCTTCTCCTTCTAATGGGGTTGCCAGTGCTTCCCCTCTTCCCTGTTGTCTTATGCTTTCAATCTAAACAATGGCTTCAGATTTAGTGCCTTTGGCTGTTGTTTCAATTGCTGCCTTTGAGATTTCTCCTTTGAGA
>JASDQU010736776.1:116012-127279 GCA_032191745.1 Picea mariana | reverse complement strand
GATAAATATGTCACCTTTTGAGTTTCTCTACGGACGACCATGTTAGACACCTTTAAGTTGGGATCGACTAGAGATTAGGGTCCTGGTAGGACTAAAAGTGATTCAGGAAATGGAAAATCAAATTCGAATCATAAGGGAAAGGATTAAGGGAGCGTAAGATCGACAAAAGAGTTATGCAGATGTGCATCGTATAGACTGCAGTTATGAGGTTGGTGATAAAGTGTTTTTGCGGGTGAAGCCGCATAAGAGTTCGATTAAGTTTGGAAAGGGTGCTAAACTCTCTCCAAGGTTTGTGGGATCTTTTGAAGTTGTAAAAAAGAAGGGACCAGTGGCTAACTGACTAGCCTTACTTGATTCTTTGAGGTGTATGCACGATGTGTTTCATGTTTCAATTTTACATCATTATATTTCATATATATCACATGTTATTGACTTGAGTTCATTGCAGGTATCGGACGAGTGTGATCTCATAGCGGAGCCAATCCGCATATTGGACCATCGCACTCGATAGCTACGGGATCGAATAGTCGATCATCTCAAGGTCTAGTGGGACAGTTATAGTCCACATTTTGCTACTTGGGAGGATGCATATGAGATGTGTAGACAGTGTCCTTATTTATTTTGATAATTGATATATAGATTAGTAGAAACTACATTATTGTTTTTATTCTTAGATTGTACAAACTTCGGAATGAAGTTTAAAACAAGAGGGGGTGTATGTAACATCCAGTTCCACTAATCACATTTTCATAACATTGTTTATTCTTTGAGGATGCTTGTGTGCAAGTGATTTGGTTAAACATGGTACATTATGATTATATGTTTTGGTTTATGAGGTTATGCTATGATTGAGTATTGAAATTTGATATGTTATTTATATTAATGTATAGCACTGGCATGTATTATGATGAGGTTTCTTGAGTGTGCAGGAAATGTGACATATGAGGATGATGATGGCATCGACAGATTTCATTGGACTCTGGAATGAGTCAGGGAGTGAACTATTGACTTTGATTATGAGTACTTGTTTATTTACGCATGAGTAATGATGATGATTCGGTTAAGGATTTCATGTATGTGAGTTATTAATATTATCTTTGGTAGTGGATGCAGACATGGTGACGCTTGCTAATCTGACTCACATAAGGAATAGACGGTTCATACACAAATATCAGATGGATGAGGGAGAAGTGTGGCAGCATCCCTGTCACAGCCTACTAGCACTCCCGCGCCCGTGACCTGAACTGGAGGTTAACGACTACCTTGTTACTAAGAGGTTCACGATGCCATGAGGGAAGACTAAGACAGTCGCTCACGAGGACTTCTGAGGGGCACGAAATAAGGCAAATTCTTTATTCCTAAGTAAGCCCTTAGTCTCACACAAGGTCGATAAGTGGAGTATTGAATCCAAGCATCAGAGAACTTCCAAATTAATTCAATGGCGAGTGGCACCATTGGAGCACGGAAGTGCGTCTTGAAGGGCATGTCGCATGAATAAATTATGAGTCAATAAAAATCTAGAAGACCTTTGAAAATAAAATGAATACTTAGACTTTGTTAGGGAAGAGAATACAAATTATTATTAAGTTATAAACCGGAAAACATAAACAAAAGTCTAAGTCTATATGTTTTGACTAAATAAAGTTATAAAATGGGTTAAGGGAATTTAAACTAAAAAACACTAGTAAAGGGAGAATAAGAATAAAAATTAAGGCATGTGCACAATGTGTGCAAGAAATTAATAAAAATATATTAATTCATGAGAGAATGGGTGGTCAACATAGATTAACTATCCTAAGTCAATCAAACTCTAAATCCTAACTAAGAGAAGAGTCTTAATCAAACTCCAACTGTAAATTAGGTAGGGTGGGCACAATAAAAGAGAAATTGGGGAACTAAGAGGAAATCTAGGAGCTAATTGAGGAGTGTGAGGGAAAATGCATAATTATTTAAATTAAAAAGGATTAAAGATGTGCAACTTGGGGAAAGTTTGACATGTGTTGGGAGTGAATAATCTCTAATTTAATTGTTAAAAAAAATAGCTAATTGTGCATGAGATGACAAGTGTCAAGGTGAATTTTCTTATAAAAAGAATGGTGAGGAAGAGGGAAGGGACCCTATTATTGGATGACTAAAATGTTATCAAATTTTTTCTTGACTGAGTTTACTTGTGTGAGTTGGGATTCAAGCTTGTCCAAGAGGTGGAAGCATCTCCTTGCAAGGGAAAGTTCAAGCTAGTTTTTGGATCTGAAATTTTGTGTGTGACCCCTTTGCGGCTCGGGGGATAAGGGAGAAGAAGAGTACCTCTAGTGTTGGCTGATAGGTACCGGTGAAGTCATTAGATTAGTAGGCGTAAGTAAGAAACGTTGCACAAATTTCTTATTCAAGTTGAAGATCATGTTCGTAAATCAACCACCTAGATCACGATATTTTAAGTGTATATTTATTTATTGGATCACCTACTAGAATTTGATAAACCCAATATGCATATGATACGATATTGGTTATTGACATATAAATCTGGTCGTTCTTTTATATATATATATATAACGGAATGGATATACTTAACATGGTTACAATTGTTGATTTACTCTCTCCGTAAAATATGTACATAATTATTGTTTTGATTGATGTCTCTTGTTATACATTGGATTTTATCGATGCAATTAAAAATGATTTATAAGTGAGGAATAAATCTTTGTAATTTAGTTCTTTAAATATGAACGTTTAATGGAAATTATGGATCGATATTATTGGTTTCGCAATTTAAGACTGACAGAGCTTAGATGATACTTTTATTAGATCTTTTTCTTTAAATCCAATAGTTTGTAAATTTCGAATAGTTCATGTACAACTTCTGTATAGTAATATTTAAAATTCAATGACGAAATTCGGGTTCGAGCCTTCTAATAGTGATAGTGTTATACATTGGATTTTATTGATGTAATTAAAATGATTGTAGTTTTTTTTTTCCAATGGAAATTAACCCGCTGGGAACCCACCCCGATACTTCCCCACATAGTGGATGATATGGGAGTGGAAAGCAGCAGCCCGAGGGACTCGTAGCCAGGCTTGAACTCGTGACCTCTCCCCAACTTGGGAGAGTGTGCCCACGTTCTCGCCAATCGAGCTATCCCTCGTGACTATTAAAATGATTGTAGTTACTTGGAGCAGGATCACATAGATGTAGCGTAGCGTACCGATACATTGCGTAATTTCAAAAGACGGAGTTGTCAATTTAGACTTGTTGTTTGCGGGCACCGCTAATGCCATGTGTTGATCGAGGGGTTGGTGGTTGAATCATAGTAGATATTACTCGAGTTTCCTCGATCTAGGATCTCTATTACTTGAGTTTTTGCCTCGTCTGGTTAGTGCATCTTCTAGTGTAATTACAACAAAATGTACGCAGTTTTCTTCATCCCTAACTCATTTCCACAACTTCATGTGAGAGGGTATCTTCCAGTTGGCAATGTAACTATGACACGATTTATCAAGTTATTTCCTTATGTCAATAACCGAGCTAAGCGATATGAAGGAGTGGAAGGAATTTTCCCATGTGTTATTATCGATGGTTTTTAGGTTAGCGGATTGTTGGACACGAACCAAACTATGCCTTATTCACACTATTTGTTATAGCAAGATTTGCCTCACCCCATGCAACTTGCTCAAAAGGCCTTTTCAATTTCCCTGTGCAGACTTGAATTCCCTTTTTGCAATTCTCGGAGCTAAAAAACATATTTTTCCACATATATGCACCCTAACAGCTATACATCTTGTGTATACGTAGGTTGCACCATTGTAGCCCACGTACATCGAGTTTTGTGCCCAAAATTAAAAAATGGTGTCGGGTTTCCATGTCACGTCATGGGATCCATGATCCTTGACCTTCCATATACTAGAAACGTTTTGACTCAGCCCTTCAGTTCCATTTGAAGGCTATAAATGGGTCATATCCGAGTTGTGGAAGAGAGGAGAAGAATTCAACTTTGAGAGCAAAGTTACTCTGAAAAAATTATTCACTTCATATTGAGTATGCATCCCTTTGTCCTTTTAAGTCTGAACAGAGTGTTCAACCCCCAAGCTCTTCCCTATTTTATGGAGAACCTCATTGTATCTCTTATATGAGCTTGCCTTTGGTGGAGGATTGAAGTGGTGGAGACCCAGCTGGAAGGGACTTAGTTTCTCAATTTCGAGACGTGTCGACACGGAAGTTTGTCATTCATACACTTTTGTTGATCATATTTTAATAGAAATACTATTTTCTCGTCCTACTCCACTTCTAGGAATTATAATGTATTTTGGTCATTGCAGATACTCCTCTGACCTCACACATTAGGGGGCATCTGTTATAGCTAGATTTGCCTCACCCCATGCAACTTACTCAAAAGGCCTTTTCCATTTCCCTATGCAGACTTGAAGTCCCTTTTTGCAATTCCCAGAGCTAAAAAACATATTTTTCCACATATACACACCCTAACAGCTATACAACATGTGTATACGCAAGTTGCACCATTGCAGCCCGCATACATCGGGTTTTGTGCCCAAAATTAAAAAATGGTTTTGAGTTTCCATGCCACGTCACAGGATCCATGATCCTTGACCTTCCATATACTAGAAACATTTTGACTCGGTCCTTCAATTCCATTTGAAGGCCATAAATGGGCCATATCCGAGTTGTGGAAGAGAGGAGAAGAATTCAACTTTGAGAGAAAAGTTACTCTAGAGAAATTATTCACTTCATATTGACTCTGCATCCCTTTGTCCTTTTAAGTCTGAACACATTGTTTATCCCCCAAGCTCTTCCCTATTTGATGGAGAACCTCATTGTATCTCTTATATGAGTTTGTCTTTGGTGGAGGATTGAAGTGGTGGAGGCCCAGCTGGAATGGACTTAGTTTCTCGGTTCTGAGACATGTCGACACAGAAGTTTATCATTCATACACTTCTGTTGATCATATTTTAATAGAAACACTCTTTTCTCATCCAATTAATGTCTTGCAAATATTTGAATTGTTATTCCATGAGCATGTTTGTTATGAATATTGATGGATTATGATATTAAATGTGCTAACTTTATATATTATCACCATATGCTTTTGTATATTGGTTGTTGAGTCTGAGATTAGAGTTGATTTCTACAGTCATTTCCGTCTGTTGTGGTTTACCCCATACCATAGAGTGATTTTCCTCGTAAAACTACTCACCAAGGATTTCACGAGATAGGATGCAAACCAATCTAATCCTCATAATTCGCTTCAGTGACGTTCCCTGCGTGTGACTCGTTTTAGATTAAGAACAAAAAATTACACCTACAAATTTAGTACCTTGAATGATATTGAAATGAAATGACATGATAATTAAATAAGTCGCGTCTTATGAGTGATGATACGACAGTTAGGTTCCTTCAAATTGAGGAAGTAATTATTATGATTGGTTAGACTTATCACTGTAAAGATGTCTTATTAATAATGATATTTTAATGATTGTAACTATTGTTAAATTAATCAATTATTAGATATGTATAATGCAATATTATCTCGTCTCTAAACTTTAAATTAAAAGTTGAAGAACCTATTATATTAGATTCGCTACAACTATATATATATATAAGTTTATGTCCTTTTTAGGTATTTTGTATGTTAGCATTGAATTGATATAAGGCTTTCCATGTATTGAGGAAGAAAGTCTTTAATCCATTCTTATATCATGAAATGATAAAATATTTTAATCCTTCTTATATTAAAATATATATATGGGTGTATAATATATATAAAAATTGTAATAACATTAAATTAATCAGGTGAAGAATTTAATCCTAGCTATTTGAATTTTCGCATATTCAAATTAAGTCAAGTTTTATGATCTTATTTAGAGTTAAAGGTACACTTACGCAGTGGATACAAGCCAAATTGAATGCGCAAGTTACATAACCTCAACAAAGTACTTAAATGATTATACTTACATCTTATTGCGTGTTAGAATAAGACTTCTTGAAATTAGAGTCAAACCTTGGAGGATTTGTTGGGTTAAGGTTGTTTTACGTGTTGAGGTATTATTTTTACATGTTAGAACTTCGATGTGCGGATTGTAATGTTACTCTCTGATCTTATAAAAAAAAATGCATTTGTGTACCTACTTATTCATAATTGTTCTATTTACTGGAGGGACTTTACATTTATTTGGAAGTGAACAACTTCTATGTTTGAACATTCTTGTTTTGTTGATTAGCATCCCAATAGTTGATTGATTTGATTGATTTGAGGAGACTAGTTGCTATGTTGGAATTCTCAAATATAAATTGATTTTTATGACTTATAGGACTTTGAATCTTGAAGCCTGATTATCATCATTGATATACGATATCCCCCCTGTCAGTCGCAAGGTGAGAAGTTTGTTGAAGTTGGTTGAATGGATCCAATATTGAGCTTTGGATTCTTCATTTCTTTAATGATTCATGGTTGAAGGGAACCAAGATTGAGTTTTAGATCCTTTATGTGGTGGTTTTGTTGGTTGGCCACTAACCATATTCCATTGATACTTGAACAATGTGGTGGTTTTGGATGACTATTAACCAATTTGATTTGAATAATGTGGTGGTTTTGGTTTACCACTAACCATATTCACTCCCCCCTGAAGGTGTAAAGAGTATCATTTTCATCAATGTGATCCTCCCCTTGAGGCATAGAGAGTACCATCTTTGAATCATGTTTTAATTTAAAAGAACATATAGAATTGGACCCAGACCATGCCCAACATCATATGGAATAGTTGTTTGAAAGCATTTTTCTTTTGTTATTTCTCCATACAATTGTGGCTTTACCTCAGTCTTGACTAAACAGTAAGACTTATGCAGCTTCTTTACTTGTTGGTTCCATCTCCATGAATTTATCCATCCATAGTGAATTGTTTTCTTAATCTTCTTCTTCTTTCGACACTTTTCAAAGATGTGATTTTTCTTTCCATAATGAAGGAAAGGGTGGAGATCAAAACATTATGTCTTTATATGCCCAATTATTTGACAATGTTGGCACTTATTACCAAGATTCTTCACCTCATCAAGAAATCTTGCACTCGCAAACTGAACTAGTTTGGAGGAATAGGGGATATGAAAGTTCTTGTTGTTGTCATATCCTAAGCTACGCCGATCTTTGTTGAACAACAATTCTTCCCAATGTCTCAAAACCATCTTGAAAATATCATTTTGTGAATCTTGACTTTTTCCTTTGTATCATGGAAGTTACTTTTTCTACTATTGTTGTTGTCATTATGTGCTTCTTCTTGGGACTCATATTTGATAAATAATTCCTCCATCAATTGAATGGAAGATTTTATATCTTTCATGTCTTTTGTATCATACATTAGGTCTTCTATATCACAATTAGCATCAACCATCTCGATTATCCCTTGTCAAGTCACGTCAACTTTTTGCATGATCTCATTTGTATCACATGTTGCATCGAACTTTTGGATAAGCTACTATGTATCACATGTTGCATCAAGAAACACCCCCCTTTAAGAAACAATTGTGATAGGATTGAAGGATTTACAAAGGTGACACAATAGGAGAAGGAAGGAGGCATTTGAGCATATTGCCCCTTAATGACAACTTCCCGAACTCCTAACATAGATCGAAGTTTGGAAAAATTTGCTTCTGTAAGAGACTTTGTGAAAATTATTGCAACTTGATCATTTGTAGGGGAAAATAACACTTCAATAACTCGATCATGAATGAGCTTTCGGATGAAGTGCATGTGAAGCTCGATGTGTTTGTTGCACTAATGTTGAACTGGATATTTGGAGATCTTGATGGCACTCTGATTTTTGCACCAGAGGGTGGTTGGATGTTGTTGTTGGAATCCAAACTATGAAGTCGAAGCCACAAGGCTTCCTAACTTTCATTAACTACTGCTTGGTACTCTGCTTCTACTAAAGAAAGAGAAATTGCATGTTGTTTCTTACAAGCCCAAGTGACGGGTCCTTAACCAAGGCTAAAAACATAACATACAGTAGACTTTTGATCATCAAGGTCGTCGACCCAATCTGAATTAGTGAAACCAACCAATAAAGGAATCCCCCGAACTGTAATGTATCTGTAACATACCCAGCCACTAGCAGGTTGGCCATGCTTCTCCAAATATCACTTCAAAATTGATTTTGAATTCTGATAACAATTAATTCGAAATTAAGCATGAAAGAATACAATAACCACACAAGCAATAAACAAGATTCATGCTAAACCATCCAAGGAATGAACAATGTGCCATGCACAACAATAACCAACAAGCATGCACACAAAAATACATCTCAGAGATAAATATACACAGTGGAATATAATTTATGTAGAAAACACAAAGAGTATTTATATCTAATTAAACCATCACCAATTGGTTGCAGACCAAGGATGTTCCTCCCAACCATAGACATTCATGTTCTATTTCTCAACTGCAGATCACCCTCGATCCAGGACTATGAATCCAGAAGGACAGGTCGTAGGCTAAATCTAAAAAACACATCAATTGGCTAATTAGCTCTCATGTTTTCCCAACCACACAACAATCCTAATATCCAGCTCTCTTTCCCCTTCAGCATGCACAAACCAAAGAAATGAACCCATTTCTCTGCCATGCATTTCCTTAGAATTTCCCATTTCTCTCTGAGGCTCTAGTGCTATTAGTCAGGAAATATCCATGTTGTAAACTCCAAGGATTCTAAATTGTGATATTTCTTTTAGAAATACCATCAATCCCATGCCCATAGGAATCTATTCCAACCTGGAATGATCAGTAATTCCTCACAACCATCTCACAATGGCTCTCCTCCTCCAGCCATTCGTTTCCATCCTCCAACCAAAATCACTTGAATTAGAAAGAGTGAATGAGGAAGAATCCCAAGGAAAGAGTGTAAGAGTAAATGGAGAAGAACCCCCCAAAACAACTTGTTGACGATTAAGTTTTGCCCGCAAAGTGTTGCTAAATCTTATTATTATTAAAGTTAAATAATACTAGTAGGTGGGACCCCCTTGTAGATTGGAGATCGGGTCTGTTCATATGTGATGTTGCAATGATGTTTGACATGGCTTACATGGTTAATGAGATTTTGTTTTTATTGGCTATGGTTTGAGGCTTATGAAGTATTGGTTCTTTGTGTTACTACGGCCTATGTTATTCATTGACACCACTACTACCTGTTCCCCAACACCTGCATAACAGACATGTTAGTAACACATACAAGCAATTGGAAAGAAATGAAAACAATGCAACAAATGCAAGGGCAAGAATTTGAGCTATGTTATACTACATGCATGAAAGATTAAATTTATTATGGTTAAATCCTATCTAGCAAGTAATGGTTATGTGATTTGATTGAGTTATATTGGTAATATGAATATGGTATATTTGGATGGATGGGTTGTTGGTGGCACATTTGACAAGGTAATGGACATTAATAGATATTCGATTTTGTTTGAGTTACATAGTTGATATGCACGGTGATTATTTTATGGCATGAGTTGATATGGATCGCGCTATTGGTTTTAATGGTTGATGGTTCTGATACATGGTCTAATTAATTGAGTTAATGGATTATTGGTTGGTTTGTACTAATGACTTAATTGATTGTGGGTGGAGGTGACGTGCATTTACTTCATGTCACCTTTACTCCTTATGTTGGATGCCACCCTAGTCGAGCTATTGTGCAACCTTGTTGTTGTGGTTATGCTCTGATTTATTAGCAGAGGGGAACCGCTCATCCAGCTTGTGTTTTAAGGTATTTGATTACAGGTATGTATTTTTTTGTCCATTCATGAGTCTGCTCTAGTTATGAAATGATTAATGGGTTGGGTGTATTGGTTTGTGTTTTCCTTAAGTATTGCAACTGTGTAAAATTGTGTTCTTGGAATGAAGCGTTGATGGTTCTTTCTACAATAATCTCGAATTCATAGAAGTTATTGGTCATCCTGGGTGTTAGCATCCATAAGGGCTCTCTGTTATCCTTTATGGTTTAGTTGTAGGGTTTTTGTTTGGTCTTGGGTGGATAGATATCCTCACACTTTCGCCACTATATCTAGTCTTTGGCTTTTGTGCGTTTAATGGTTGGAGGCACTCTATGTCACTGGGTTTGTTCACTTGAGAATTAATTTGTTGACTGGAGAACCATGAGAGTTATACCCTATGTGTGTTAAGTATCGTTACTAGCTGAGTTGGAGTCTCGCTCCTATGTTATAGCCCCTGTCATGGGATTTGTTACCTATCCACGAATGAGTCGTGGTTCTCTATGTGTATGCACCGTTGGCCTCAGAGGTTTCACCATTACAAGGAGTTGGCTCTATTCTTCCGATGTTGGCTACAGAACAAACCCTTAGCCCTCCAGTCTGAAGGTTGATAGAGAAGACCGGCCTAGCCTGTCAAGTTTACTACTTGGTTATTGT
This sequence comes from Picea mariana, assembly GCA_032191745.1. NCBI lineage: Eukaryota > Viridiplantae > Streptophyta > Pinopsida > Pinales > Pinaceae > Picea > Picea mariana. The sequence continues at coordinate 116,853 of JASDQU010736776.1, read as the reverse complement.
TGGATGGTTGTATATTGTCGACTAATTTGAGTACAGGCTCACCTAGTTGGTCATGTGACAGCCGTGTTGGTTTGGTATCTAGTCACTGCCTCTGTTGTAACAATGGTAAACAATGCATTGTTAATTGCACAAGTCAAAATACACAGTCGCTCTCCTTGTGTTTAATAATTCGGTATTGTTTAATTGAGAGGGTCGCAGCCCCGATTCGAATTGATGCACGGGTATGCGTGGTTGCCATAGCTTGTTAGGTGGATTGATTGTTACGACAGTGGTGAATTGGTTGGTTGATACACAGTCACTATCCTTTTGCACTAAGATTATTTGGATGTTTAACTTGGCATTGGTTACAATTGATAAATGATGCTCGTGCGCACTGCATTTGTGTGTGTGGTGTTTCTACACCACGAATAAATGGTCATTGTAACTATGAGTTCTTTTTGGGGCCAAATGGGTATCCGGGATTGTTGGGCTCCAATCTATTGGTGTAAATCAGAGTACATTAATTATCAACCCGGAGTTTGTAAGACTTTGATGCACACTCAAAATATATGAGCTTAGAAATGGACTTAGTTTCTTCTAATGAAATGAACTAGAGAGCTGAATATGAAAGAGATACTAAGCTTCTATTAAGAAGTCTTGTTCATAGTTTCTCATAACATTAGTCAGCAATGTTTATCTAAGAGTATAAGCATTCAAAAGACATTCAAAGCTAGATCAGAGACTTATCAATGCTAAGAAGACAAAACTCTTATTCAAGAGATGAATTCATTGTTTTCTTTCATTCATTAGTAATCCTCACTAGTCTTTGTTAAATCAAGATAACTGAAAGTATAAATAACTT
>JASDQU010736776.1:51939-62916 GCA_032191745.1 Picea mariana | reverse complement strand
ACAAAATTATGAAATTTATACTTTAATCCTCCTTCAAGCCTACAATCATCTCAAAGACTCGAGACTTGCATATATATACAAGTTTTGTAAGGTTTTAACCATTTGCCAAAATTTGAGCTAGATGTAGGTAATCCCTTATATACTTCAAGTACATAAGAGTTTAACTTTAGAGCTATGGTCAAATAAAAACATCAAAGGTCTTAACGGAAATTGACCATGTGGTTTTATTTATATTTATCTTACTTGATTACCGAATCAAAATGTTGCAGGATACCATTGACATGAAGTCTGGGCTTTGTTGTGACTTGGATCAATTGACAAGGATTATAAAACCTTATGATTTGAGTTAATTTTTTTTTTTTCCCAACAAATAATTCATGTAGTACTTCAATGCATAAACTATGNNNAGTCAAAGCTTCAGTTACTTGGTTTTCAATTGCAATGAATTGAAAGGTTATACTTGCCTTTTCTAATGTGCATTGAAGAGACACTTCATTCCTAAATAATTTGCTAACCCCGTGAATTACCTTGGTTCAATTAAATTACTCTGTTGCAACTCGCTATAACTCTGTTGCAACTCACTATAACTATGTTGTAACTCTGCTGCAACACTATGTTGTAACTGTAATTTCTCCTTCGAATTTTGTGTTGTTACTCCACTTGTTGTTACTCACTATTACTCTATTGCAACTCGCTATAACTCTGCTGCAACACTTTCTGTAACTCTGTTGCAACTCACTATAACTATGTTGTAACTTTGCTGCAACACTATGCTGTAACTGTACTTTCTCCTTCGAATTTTGTGTTGTTACTCCACTTGTTGTTACTCACTATTACTCTGTTGCAACTTGCTATAACTCTGCTACAACACTTTCTATAACTCTGTCGCAACTCACTATAACTATGTTGTAACTCTGTTGCAACACTATGTTGTAACTGTACTTTCTCCTTCAAATTTTGTGTTGTTACTCCACTTGTTGTTACTCACTATTAATCTGCTGCAACTCGCTATAACTCTGCTGCAACACTTTCTGTAACTCTGTTGCAACTCACTATAACTATGCTGTAACTCTGCTGCAACACTATGTTGTAACTGTACTTTCTCCTTCGAATTTTGTGTTGTTACTCCAAGGAGGCTACAATAAACAAGTTTGAGAAATGGTCTTAAGATATCATCCATAAATCTTATAAGTGTTGTTATAGTATTGTGTAATATAAATTGCATAATGACTCACTCATGCAATCCATGTGTTTTTTTTAAAGTAATATTCCAAATTATTATTTGTGTATATTGTCATATTGGTATCTTTACTTCTAATTCAACTTCATGATAACACATGCTTACAATATTTGGTTGATTAGTGCCTTGATTATTTGTAAGGGATGTATATATTACAATATATTAGAATATTACAATGTAATAGTAATGCCATATTACAATATTACAATGTAATAGTAATGCCATATTACAATGTAATATGGCATTACCATATTACATTGTAATATGGCATACAATATGGTATACCATATTTGATGTAATTTATTTTTTTTAAACCTAAAGTCATCGTGGCAATATCGACACAAGTTTGTCGGAATTTGCCACGAATATTCGTCGCATATACAGCATGTGTGTCGTAAGTTATTGGCTTGGCATAACTTTTCGTCCCAATTGCGATGAAGTTTCATCATAATTGCCACATTTCTTCGTTGTTATCGCGACGATAGTTTGTCGTAATTGCGACGATACATAGGGTTAACCGATGTTGAAGGTGGTGACACGTGGAGAGCTAATTTTGTCGATGTTTCCATGCACACTTGGATCGTGGATATAGCGACGAAATTATTCCGACAAAAAAAAATCTCGACTTTCGTGGAAATTGCGATGGATAAGTGTGGCAATATCAACGAAAAACCATCACAAATTTGCTCATATGTACTAGTGGATGAAGGTTGCACATGTGGAGAAATTTTTCCATACAATATGTGGTTTTTAGGAGGACGAAGCGCGTATATACGCAAGTTGCAAAAGGACGAATCATGTATAGGGTATATGTGGATTGCAGTGGAAAAAACATCGTTTATAAGCAGATCGTCAATAAGTTGAATCGCGTATATGATTTTATGGGCATGTACAAATCTGTACAGGCTAACAGGTGACATTAGCAGGTCGTACAGGTGGTCTACAGTAGATTTGTGTGCAGAGGAGATTCCCAGGGATATTTTTGAGGTTTGGTTTTTTTATTTGTATGGTTTTTGGAGAACAAAGTTGTTCTCAGTTTTGGTGACTTTGGAGGACAAGGTTTTCCTCAGATTTTGGTGATATTGTATTGGCTGGGAGGGTTGGTTTTTCCCTTGGGATTTATGATATTAAAAATATTCCAAAACTAAAGTTGTGTCTCATGTTTATTAATTATTCATCTCTGATATTTGTGTTTTCATTGCACATATTTTCAATCAATAATTTCAGTGTAAAGTTGTTCGGTGATAACAACTAGGGTTTTACTGTTAGATCACTAGGAAGCAATTTTTCAGATATGAAATTAGTCACATAGAGTTGCATGTGAAAATTGACATGATTTCAAAGCTTGGGATCTGAAGAAAAGACGATTTTCCTGAGACACATTTTGGACACAACACTGGAGGAGTGTTGTTCTTGTTCTTATTCCGAGCAAGTCACAGGTGATAGCTTTGAGAGGGAGCTACAGTGATGGTTGTAGGTGGAAACAAGTTAGATGTTCTTTGGTTTGAGACGTGGAGCAGAACATCTAGATGAGGATTTGTGGACTATTGCATCTCGGTGGTTTGGTAGGTTGGGAGTTCTGGTGGATTGGCGGAGAGCCAAAATCACAACAGTATGTTGTGTGGCAGATTTCCAACCCTGTGGATGGACTTCCAATCACTTGTCATAGTGAGTTGTGATTTATGCAACTCAAATACTTTGGCGTGAACAAGATATATGTGTGCATATCACAAGTTGATGAGATAAAGTCTTCATTGGGACGGAGAATTGCACATTATCAAGGTATGACAATGTATGAGGTATTTGACCCAGAAGGATGAGGAAAATTGCAAACATGAGTTGCATAGGTCTAGAGTGGAATAGGATGAGTGTCCAAACACAGCTTGGGAGTGTTCATATCAAGACATAGGATTAGTGGTAGCATGTGCAGACACAAATATTTTTTGGTGACTTGGATGATGGACTTGGGAAGAATTTCATTAGATGGTTGTGACTTGGGGAAGCAGGATGCTTGCCTTGGAGGATTACATGGTTCTTGTCCAGTGAGAACCACTGACACATGATAGGGGCACATGATTTGTTTGTGAGTTTCACAATGTCTAACTCAGGTATGTACGAGGAGCTTATTAGGATGACCAAACATGTAGTATAGGGGTTTAGAGAAATGGTCTTCTGAATGGAGTCAGGGGGTGTATTGTGAGTGGAAAATGTTCTATGGGTGCCAAGAGTGTGTTCTCAGCCTCAAAAATTGAGGAGTAGGACTATGTAGTGTTGTTATGGGATGGACAAGTGTTATTGGATGTTGAGTTGGTATTCCAAGGTTTTGGGAACCTTTTATGCAGGAGATCTGAGCATAAGAGATGTTTTAAGGGTTTGAGAGGATATGGACTGAATGTATCTAGGAGGAGACTCAGTTGGTGTCTAGGGAGGGTAAAAATGATTTGAGTTTCATGACTATGGTCATTTTGCTTCAAAATGTCCACACTAGAGGGGAAGGGAAACAAGGAACCAAGCATCAACAACAAAGGTTGATGGGTTTACAAACAGTTTCTAGAGGGAGATCTTATTGGTCTCCTCCCTTTCAGATACATTCTCCAGCAGAGGGACTTAGTTGGTGGATATCATAGAATCTTTCCATATGAAAAGTGCTAGAGAGTTGTTTGACACTTTCACAGAGAATGGCTCAGACTTGTGTGTGGAGCTTGGCATGAGAGTAAAGCATGAAGTATGAGGATCGGGTACGGTATCGTTCCGATTGGAGTTAGGAGAGGTGTTGAGGGTTTCAAATGTGTTATGAGTGACATAAATCAGGAGGAGTGTTCTCTCTATCTCAAAGATTGAGAGAAAGGGGTACCACATATTTTGAGATAGACAAGTGTTGTTTATTCTCATAGAATATAACTTTGTATTAGTAGTGGTTCTTGGAGTTAGATAGGTCCAACCTATGCATGTTGTGTCCAACAGGACAAAATAAATAGATGAGGAGGAGAGGTGGCTCCACCAGTGGTGAGGTAGGTAGCCCCACCAATAACACAAAGGGAGCAGGTGGCTCCACGAGTGGTGAGGTAGGTGGCCCCACCAGTAGTTCCAGCTCAGAGGGAGCCAGAGTTCATAGGGAGTCATCCCTCAGGATCTAGTGGGGAGGAGAACCATCCTAGGAATGTGAAGAGGACAGTGGACAAGGAGCAGGTATCTCTGGAGGTTATGTAGACTCGGAGAGAGTCTGACTTCAGAGAGAGTCAGTGGATTCAAAGGGAGTCTTGATTTTTGTAGCTTCGGGTAGGTATTCTGACATGACCCTAGGTGTTGGGCATGTGGGAATCATCGTGGGCACCGCATCACACTTTCAGTTTGGTGAAAACCCCCTTGGATTTGAGTGGGGAATTCATGGGTTTGATGATGGGATTTTTGGTCTTGTGTTGGGGCTTCACACCGACAAGGAAAGCTTAATTGATGTTGACTTGTGGAGGGGCTTCTATGTTGACCCTCAGGACTTGTTTATAAAGGAGAGAGGTCATTGTGACATTACCCATCATGTAGAGTGTGTGGAGACATGATGGAGTTAGCATAAGTGAGTCTGCACTTGTGCTAGGAGGTTTGGTGATCTCAACAAAGGGAAAGTTTGCAAGGTGGTGAATCTGGCCTAGGAGAGAGAAGCGAAGAAGGTCACACGTGTGGAGCGATTTTTTCATACAATATGTGGTTTATAAGAGGATGGAGCACGTATATACACGGGTTTCAAAAGGACTAATCATGTATACGGTATACGCAGATTGCAGTGGAGAAAACATCATATATAAGCGGATTTCCAACAAGGTGAATCATGTATCTGATGTTATGGGAAGGTACGGATCTGTGCATGTTGATAGGTGATGTTAGCAAGCCGTATAGGTAGTCTAAAACAAATTCATGTGCAGAGGAGATTCTTGGGGATATTGTTGAGGTTTGTTTTTCTAATTTGTATGGTTATTGGAGAACAAGGTTGTTCTCAGCTTTGGTGATTTTGGGGGGCAAGGTTGTCCTCATATTTTGGTCATATTGTATTAGCTGGGAGGGATGGTTTTTTCCTAAGGATTATTTGATGTTAAAAAGATTACAGAACTGAAATTGTGTCTCATGTGTATTGATGATTCATCATTGGTATTTTTGTTTCCGCTACATATATTTTTAAGTCAACAATTTCAGTGTAAATTTGTTCAGTTATAACAACTATGATTTTATTGTTAGATCATGAGGAAGCAATTTTCAGATCTGAAATTAGTCACATAGAGTTCCATGTGAAAATTGTCACCATTATCTACCTGAAATGTTCTAGACCCTACAACACTAAGAGATCTATCATCACCAACAAATACTTTCTTAGTGTTACATTCATTAAGAGAAGAAAATATGGCTTTATCCTTGACCATATGATAAGACGCTCCATAATCAATAAGCCACTCATCAGAAGAAGAAGTAGAAGTTGCATTGAAGGAGCAACCAAAAGCAGAAAGTGCATGTCCATGAGAAGTTCAGAAGAAGAAGAAGAAGTAGAATCAATACTTATGTTGTGCTTCTTCATCATTGTTTCTAAAGCTGCCAACTTCTTAAAACATTTGGAATCATCATGACCATCTTTCACACAAAAGTTGCAATTTCTATCAATCTTATTTTTTGATTTCGCTCATTTGTCGCCATTAGGAGTAGAAGCTTGCAGAGAGGGTTTGGGACCATTGGTTTACTTTTTGTTGTGGAAAAGATGTTGCTTCTTGGGACTCTTGTGTCTACCTTTCTATTGGGTGACTAAGGTTTTGTTGGATGTACCTGCAGTGTTGATCAATCCAAGTTGTGCAAGTTTATCTTGCTCTCGAATTAGAGAATCACAAAAGGACTCAAGAGAGGGTTCTTTATAAGAACTCCCTAGAGCTTCTCTAGTGGCATAAAGGTAGATACAAAAAAAGAATATGCACTACCAAGCTTAGAAAGAATAACATATATGCATCGATCTTCCTTCAATGCTAGTTCTCATTCTATACTCAAAATTCTAAGTGTTTTGAACTTAGATAAGTAGTCTTCAATGCAAGGAAAATCATTTGGACTTAAAGTCATTAACTCATTTTCCAATTAGTGAGCTCGAATAATATTGTGTTTACCAAACACAACTTCAAGCTTTTCCCAAGCTTTATCTGGGCTCTCAATTTTTTGAAAGTGAAACCTTAAATCATAAGAGATGGAAATTTTGATTAGTCCACGAGCTTCATTATTCCTATTAATCCATTTGGAATACTTGTCATCATCAGTGGGTTCTTGTTATTTCCCAAGGTAATCTGGTACAGTCCTTTACTTCTTACTAAATCCTCCATATGGGATTTCCATTGGAAGTAGTTGGTACTAGTAAGAAAAATATCACTGGGAGAATCCATATTAAATATGCAAAAAAGATGAAACTAATGATTTGGATGGAAGGATCTCGAAAAAATAAGTTGTTTAAAAAAATGGCACTGAAAACAAACTTTGGATGTGAAAGTTATGCCATTTTGAAAAAAGGCATAAACGGTAACCAAAGAGCCACGTGGCAAGTAGAAGTTGGTCCACGTGGTGATGCTCCTCCTAATTGTGCCTATAAGATCACTTTTAAATAATTTACTTACGAATTGACACACTTTTATAAAATAAGCGGAAATCACTTTTACAATTAGGTTAGTTTGTAAATAAAAGTTGCATGCAAAATAACTTAAAATAAAATAAAGTTATTTAACACTTTTATAACTGAAGTGAAATGCACTTTATAATGAATGCGTGAACTTTTTAAAAAAGAGTAACAAAAAAAAGACTTGAACTCAAGACCTCTTACTAAGTAAAGTAACTTTTAACGAAGTGAGAAAGTGCAAAACATATTATATTGTTTAGAAGGAGGGTTGGGGTTGTTGTTGTCAGCCTTGGAGAGCGTGCTCATAAAAAACTCTTTTCACACAAGAAAAAAAAAATCTTCTCGATGACAACAAGGGTTAGATATCGATTAGCTTACCCAGAAAATGCAAGTTTTCCCTTTATTTTTTATTTACCAAGATCGCACAGAGCTCACAACAAAGAGCATACGTAGATAGGAAAACCCTTTTCGCTATGATTCTGATTTTCCAAGATCGCATAGGGCACGGGGAAAAGAGCATACATAGATCGAAACGAGTAGCAACCTAGATATAAAAAACATAAAACCAAAATATTGTCTCTGCAAAAACTTAAAAGGGTGTATTCGAGCTTTATACCTTTGGATTTGACTAAAATGGCGGTATCTTGGGCAAACATAAACCTTTTCAAGTGAAATGAAAAGTATTCCTCACTTAAACAAGCGTTATGGATGCAATGGAACAGTCCTCTCATCCCAAAAATGTACAAAAATCGAAGAAACCAAAGGTGAGACAACACGGCTTCATGATTTTGATCTACAATGGGAGCGAATCTTCACATGCACTCTGATACCATGTTCGAAAACACAAGTATTCTAACAGAGGACGAACACCTTCAGTAACTACTCACACAACTAGATCAAAGATCAACACACCGATGTTTTGACATGGTAAAACCACTACACGGAAAAATCCATGGCCCCAACCAACATGGCCACTTAGAGCAATTTATTAATGCAAAAGAAGATTACAGAGAGATTTACAAGAGATTTTCTCACGATCGATCATCGACAATTGACCCTCTATGCTCTTTAAATAGAGATCATGGACCAATCGGGTGTTAAGCCACAGATCAATGTAGTCATTAAGATCAAGGAGAACATGAATCTCATATCACTCTATGTCGGGAACATATCATGACCGTTAGATTTCCTAACTACAAATGCATACTAAAGAAACACACTTTTACCTAACGACACATTAGACCAAGTTGATCTTAACTAAATCCTAAGTGTCTAAATATCCTAACATCACAACTATCAACCTTTTGGATAAGATCATTTACTGATTGTATTGTATCAACCATGTGATCAATTATGTTTTGTTTTTGAATTAATTTCCACTCAAGTGTTTTAATCTGATTCTGCAATTCATGGTTGTACACTTGCAATTCCTTGATTTCCTATGAGGCATTTTGTAAATGCTTTCCTGCTTTACCCATTTAATATTATTCTCTCACTCACTTGTCACACTCGCTTGCTTGCACTTGTTTCTTTTATATCATGCTTGCTTCATTTGATATCACCTTAGGGTATTGGGTATTATCAATCATGCACTCTAAAGTGTGATTACAATGATTGACTTTGATGACTCATTTGACCTCCTTATTCAAATTATATTTATACTTTTCGCCTAGAAATAAAACTTTTTAACCAATATATAATTGGCTTCATTAACATTTTTCGCCAAATCCATGATTGTGTTTTATGTATTTTAGGCAATATTTTCTACATCTAAAGTTTTTGGTAGCTATTGATACTCTTGGGATTACCATGAACTTATATTTGAAATCATATAAGTATTTGTATGAGACAAAAGAATTTAATACTTGACTCTTTTTTTGTTCACTTGTTTCAACATGTATATGGACCCCCATGGTATACCATGTTGTATATAGTGTTTTTATATTAGAGTTTTTTAGCAGGTTGAAGAAAATGTTTTATGTATATCTAATGATAGTTTTCAATGTCAATGTTTTTGGTTCTAAGTTTTCTATAATTTCTATGAAAGGTTGATTTTGCTCTAGATATTCTAATATGGTATTTATTAGTACTATTTGTCAGTGATGCACAAGTGACACTCATGTATTGGTGTTTTTGCCTAATTTTCAAGATAGTAACAAAATAATAATGGGTTATCGCCTAAGATAAATGATACATTTTTTTTACAATAAATATGATTTTATCGCCAAATAGTTTGATAAGTTATAACATATATGATTTGAAAAAAAAACATTGGCCTTGATAATAACATTCACACTTGACTTTGAAAGGGTTTTGCACTTTACCCTTTGTACAATTCAATGATTTATCCTTCAATTTGTACAATTCAATGATAAATTTAAGTCTTCAAAAGACTATTGTCTCTGATATTTTGACAATGCTCCAAGCAACTTTTGTCCTCCTATTACATGAGATTACATGTCATGAATGATCAAATGAATTTAATGCCTTGTTACTCCATGTGTTTTGTGTATTGTTTGTCAAATAAAATATGAGTGTAAAAATATTAAACACTAAACACCATGAAATACACAATCACACACAAGTGCACATTGTTCCTTAAACCCCTTTATTCAATTTCGAACAGATATAGGACATGGAGCAAAAAAAATGATTTTTTTTTGGGATAGCTTTCTTACTATGGAAATGCCCCAATATAATTGAAAGGTCTTCAATGAACCATTTTACAAAGTAATTTCTCATTAGTGTGTATAGTCTTCAAGCTCTTTGACTATACTTTCACAAGGATTTGGAGCAAAAGCTAAGCTTTCAACAAGGGTCAACTATACTTTCATAAGGATTATGAGGAAGCGCTATGCTCAACATATTCCAAGTTGATTACATGATTATCAAAAGTATTTCTAAAAAATGGCAATTCACTTCATATCTATTTTTTAACATAATACCATTCACATCTTGTTATTCACGGAGAATCAAGGTATGGCCAGCTTACAATCATATCGACTCACAAGGAGAAAATGTCATCAAAACAAGATCTGAACCTAGACATGGAGAATTCAAACAACTCCTCCCAACCATCCAGTGTACACTTCCACATGTTACCACTTACTTTATCACATTATCTTTGTTACCTTTTGATAATCAACTTTCAATGAGAAAAAGGCGAGTTTTTCATTACCCTTTAATGAGGAGGCAGTGTATACTCAGGGTGATCAGTTGATGTTGCTCGTGGAAAAAACATGAAGGTGGTGTTCTGGGAATAATTACAACTGAAAAACCTCTCCTTCTATCTACAATATTGTCTGTCCAATAGCTGGCTTGCGTCTATTTGGATCTTACTTTTGTAAATCTTGTCAGAAACTCACATACTTTTTTCCCTAAGGTGGTGAATACCACGATTTCATAGAGTCTGCCCAATTGTGATTGTGGAAACCTTTTGCGATCTTACCATGTTAAACCATGCAATCTGGAAAAAATATGGATCATGCATATGCAGATCTAAGTTCTCCTCTATGACAATTAAAGCTCACCCAAAATCAAAGTAATGTCATACCAGAAATCGAAACGAGGTCGGAGGGAGGGTGATGAGAAAGTAGCAGCATCAGAGTGTTAATCCGTAGCAAAAAAACAGATTCTATAATCGAGATCCAGTCCTCGAATTCCACCAGATCGCCTCTGCGGAATTCTCTAGGGTTTCTACAAGTTCTTTTCCATTTTGGATAATACACAAAAATCCATACTTTGCTACCTACAAGTTCTTTCCCATTTTGGATAATACACAAAAATCCATACTTTGGTATCTACAATTAATCCAGGGATGCTCACTACTCCCACAAATTAGTTAATTCTTCCAGCGACCAATTTTTCTACAATTTACCTTGAAGGGGATGGTGGATGCCTCAATCTATCATTCACCATGTCTTTAATGAATCTTGCAAAGATAATTTTCCAAAACATATAAGAAAACGGTGGTAGATTAAATCAACAAGAAATCAAAATAACTATGACCTTGTTTGTAGCGTGACTCCTTTGCATAATTGTTGGCTCCTCTTTCTTGATGCACATTTGGCATCATCATCTCATGCCATGTACTACATATATTAAATCT
>JASDQU010736776.1:18053-51889 GCA_032191745.1 Picea mariana | reverse complement strand
AGTAGTTGGTACTAGTAAGAAAAATATCACTGGGAGAATCCATATTAAATATGCAAAAAAGATGAAACTAATGATTTGGATGGAAGGATCTCGAAAAAATAAGTTGTTTAAAAAAATGGCACTGAAAACAAACTTTGGATGTGAAAGTTATGCCATTTTGAAAAAAGGCATAAACAGTAATCAAAGAGCCACGTGGCAAGTAGAAGTTGGTCCACGTGGTGATGCTCCTCCTAATTGTGCCTATAAGATCACTTTCAAATAATTTACTTATGAAGTGACACACTTTTATAAAATAAGCGGAAATCACTTTTACAATTAAGTTAGTTTGTAAATAAAAGTTGCATGCAAAATAACTTAAAATAAATAAAGTTATTTAACACTTTTATAACTGAAGTGAAATGCACTTTATAATGAATGCATGAACTTTTTAAAAAAGAGTAACAAAAAAAAGACTTGAACTCAAGACCTCTTACTAAGTAAAGTAACTTTTAACGAAGTGAGCAAGTGCAAAACATATTATATTGTTTAGAAGGAGGGTTGGGGTTATTGTTGTCAGCCTTGGAGAGCGTGCTCATAAAAAAATCCTTTCACACAAGAAAAAAAATTTGCTTATCGATGACAACAAGGGTTAGATATCGATTAGCTTACCCAGAAAATGCAAGTTTTCCCTTTATTTTTTATTTACCAAGATCGCACAGAGCTCACGACAAAGAGCATACGTAGATAGGAAAACCCTTTTTGCTATGTTTCTGATTTTCCAAGATCGCATAGGGCACGAGGAAAAGAGCATACACAGATCGAAAAGAGTAGCAACCTAGAAATAAAAAACATAAAACCAAAATATTGTCTCTGCAAAAACTTAAAAGGGTGTATTCGGGCTTTATACCTTCGTATTTGACTAAAATGGCGGTATCTTAGGCAAACATAAACCTTTTCAAGTGAAATAAAATCATTCCTCACTTAAACGAGCATTATGGATGCAATGGAACAGTCCTCTCATCCCAAAAATGTACAAAAATGGAAGAAACCAAAGATGAAACAACACAGCTTCACAATTTTGATCTACAACAGGAGCGACTCTTCACATGCGCTCTGATACCATGTTCGAAAACACAAGTATTCTAACAGAGGACGAACAGCTTCAGTAACTACTCACACAACTAGATCAAAGATCAACACACCGATGTTTTGACATGGTAAAACCACTACACGGAAACATCCATGGCCCCAACCAACATGGCCACTTAGAGCAATTTATTAATGCAAAAGAAGATTACAAAGAGATTTACAAGAGATTTTGTCACAATCAATCATCGACAATTGACCCTATATGCTCTTTAAATAGAGATCATGGACCAATCATGTGTTAAGCCACAAATCAATGTAGTCATTAAGATCAAGGAGAACATGAATCTTCATATCACTCTATGTCGGGAACATATCGTGACCGTTAGATTTCCTAACTACAAATGCATACTAAAGAAACACACTTTTACCTAACGACACATTAGACCAATTTGATCTTAACTAAATCCTAAGTGTCTAAATATTCTAACATCACAACTATCAACCTTTTGGATAAGATCATTTACTAGTTGTATTGTATCAACCATGTGATCAATTATGTTTTGTTTTTTGAATTAATTTCCACTCAAGTGTTTTAATTTGATTCTACAATTCATGGTTGTACACTTGCAATTCCTTGATTTCCTGTGAGGCATTTTGTAAATGCTTTCCTGCTTTACCCATTTAATATTATTCTCGCACTCACTTGTCACACCCGCTTGCTTGCACTTGTTTCTTTTATATCATGCTTGCTTGATTTGATATCACCTTAGGGTATTGGGTATTATCAATCATGCACTCTAAAGTGTGATTACAATGATTGACTTTGATGACTCATTTGACCTCCTTATTCAAATTATATTTATACTTTTCGCCTAGAAATAAAACTTTTTAACCAATATATAATTGGCTTCATTAACATTTTTCGCCAAATCCATGATTGTGTTTTATGTATTTTAGGCAATATTTTCTACATCTAAAGTTTTTGGTAGCTATTGATACTCTTGGAAATACCATGAACTTATATTTGAAATCACATAAGTATTTGTATGAGACAAAAAAATTTAATACTTGACTTTTTTTGTTCACTTGTTTCAACATGTATATGGCCCCCCATGGTATACCATGTTGTATATAGTGTTTTCATATTAGAGTTTTTTAGCAGGTTGAAGAAAATGTTTTATGTATATCTAATGATAGTTTCCAATGTCAATGTTTTTGGTTCTAAGTTTTCTATAATTTCTATGAAAGGTTGATTTTTCTCTAGATATTCTAATATGGTATTTATTAGTATTATTTGTCAGTGATGCACAAGTGACACTCATGTATTGGTGTTTTTTCCTAATTTTCAAGATAGTAACAAAATAATAATGGGTTATCGCCTAAGATAAATGATACATTTTTTTACAATAAATATGATTTTATCGCCAAATAGTTTGATAAGTTATAACATATATGATTTGAAAAAAAAAACAGTGGCCTTGATGATAACATTCACACTTGACTTTGAAAGGGTTTTGCACTTTACCCTTTGTACAATTCAATGCTCAGATTCAATGATTTATCCTTCAATTTTTACAATTCAATGCTAAATTTAAGTCTTCAAAAGACTATTGTCTCTGATATTTTGACAATGCTCCAAGCAACTTTTGTCCTCCTATTACATGAGATTACATGTCATGAAGGATCAAATGAATTTAAAGCCTTGTTACTCCATGTGTTTTGTGTATTGTTTGCCAAATAAAATATGAGTGTAAAAATATTAAACACAAAACACCATAAAATACACAATCACACACAAGTGCACATTGTTCCTTAAACCCCTTTATTCAATTTCAGACAGATATAGGACATGGAGAAAAAGAATTGATTTTGTTTTGGGATAGCTTTCTTGCTATGAAAATGCCCCAATATAATTGAAAGGTCTTCAATGAACCATTTTACAAAGTAATTTCTCATTAGTGTGTATAGTCTTCAAGCTCTTTGACTATACTTTCACAAGGATTTGGAGCAAAAGCTAAGCTTTCAACAAGGGTCAACTATACTTTCATAAGGATTATGAGGAAGAGTTATAACAATGTGCTCAACGATATTCCAAGTTGATTACATGATTATCAAAAGTATTTCTAAAAAATGGCAATTCACCTCATATATATTTGTTAACATAATACCATTCACATCTTGTTATTCACGGAGAATCAAGGTATGGCCAGCTTACAATCATATCGACTCACAAGAAGCAAATGTCATCAAAACAAGATCTGAACCCGGACATGGAGAATTCAAACAATTCCTCCCAACCATCCAGTGTACACTTCCACACGTTACCACTTACTTTATCACATTATCTTTGTTACCTTTGATAATCAACTTTCAATGAGAAAAAGGTGAGATTTTCATTAGCCTTTAATGAGGAAGCAGTGTATACTCAGGGTCATCAGTTGTTGTTGCTCGTGGAAAAAACATGAAGGTGGTGTTCTGGGAATAATTACAACTGAAAAACCTCTCCTTCTATCTACAATATTGTCTGTCCAATAGCTGGCTTGCGTCTATTTGGATCTTACTTTCGTAAATCTTGTCAGAAACTCACATACTTTTTTCCCTAAGGTGGTGAATACCACGATTTCATAGAGTCTGCCCAATTGTGATTGTGGAAACCTTTTGTGATCTTACCATGTTAAACCATGCAATCTGAAAAAAATATGGATCATGCATATGCAGATCTAAGTTCTCCTCTATGACAATTAAAGCTCACCCAAAATCAAAGTAATGTTATACCAGAAATCGAAACGAGGTCGGAGGGAGGGTGATGAGCAAGTAGCAGCATCAGAGTGTTAATCCGTAGCAAAAAACAAATTCTATAATCGAGATCCAGTCCTCGAATTCCACCAGGTCGCCTCTGCGGAATTCTCTAGGGTTTCTACAAATTCTTTCCCATTTTGGATAATACACAAAAATCCATACTTTGCTACCTACAAGTTCTTTCCCATTTTGGATAATACACAAAAATCCATACTTTGGTATCTACAATTAATCCAGGGATGCTCACTACTCCCACAAATTAGTTAATTCTTCCAGCTACCAATTTTTCTACAATTTACCTTGAAGGGGATGTTGGATGCCTCAATCTATCATTCACCATGTCTTTAATGAAGCATGCAAAGATAATTTTCCAAAACATATAAGAAAACGGTGGTAGATTAAATCAACAAGAAATCAAAATAACTATGACCTTGTTTGTAGCGTGACTCCTTTGCATAATTGTTGGCTCCTCTTTCTTGATGCACATTTGGCATCATCATCTCATGCCATGTACTACATATATTAAATCTCTCGTGGATGACTACCATGGAGGGGTTGCGGGGCACTTAAGACTAAAGACATTTTGATACCATGTTAACAAATAGAACACAAGCAAGACAAGACAAGAATTAGCGGAAAAGGATTTATGCTATTATGTTCACATTTTATTGATCTCATGATATGAATTTATAGTACTTGGATTGGACCATGGACCACTTCTAAATCTAGATCGCATTGAAAAATCATCAGTGGGTCATGACAACACCTCATCAATCGATAAGGATTACAACTCATATGTAAGTGGTCTCGGACTTTGTGATTGTCTAGGGACTCACAGTCTAATAGTCCACTTATTGTTGTAGACCTCCCTTCACTTGTCATATATAAACAAAGGAAGGATACAGTCATTCTCATCATCATCATTGTACTATTTTCTTTGTTCTTGTCTTATAGGAGTAAGGTGTTAGGGTTCATGAGGAAGCCTTTGGAGAAGTTATGAAGAGAAAAGAAGACGTCTTTGTTGGGAGATTTCTCTTATGAGATGTCAAGGTTTGGTCTTGGGTACGAGACATTGGAGATGATGATCTCATAATTAATAATCCATGTTTGGGGGGCTTACATCTTATATTTATTGGGTTTAGAATTGTAGGAGGAGGAAGAGCACTAGTCTCTCTCTCTCTCTCTCTCTCTCTCTCTCTCTCTCTCTTGTTCATTTTTTGTACTTTATATCTCTTTTCCTTGAGGCGATAGGGTTTCTTGGAGCATCTAGAAGTCTATGGTTATGATTTCATCCCTAAGGAGGCATTAGAGTTAGGGTTTGGTGATAAACCATAAGTTGTACTTGTTGAGGAAGGGGAGGAGAAGATATGCCTTGCATGAGGTCAAGGAGAACTTACTAGCGTGACTTTAGCTTGTTGGAGCATCTTTGGTGGAGCTATGGTTTTTCATGTTTTTCCCTGGATAATGTTTTGGAGAACTTGGAGGGTTGCACCAACTTATTTTAAGATAAGAGTATGTACTTGAACTTCATTTCTTATCTATATATATGAAGTTTTCAACTATCCAAAGTTGTCTTATAAGATATTTGATTCCCAATTATCCTTGTCTTTATGGTTTGGTAGTATGTCTTGCTAATTTGACATAAGTTGAGGCTGAAATTGTTAAGGGTTTAACATTGATATTGAAGACAATAGGATATAATTTACTATTGTAATATTGCTTCCATGAAGTAAATTTCAGATTTGGTTTATGCATGATAAGATTGCCTTAGAGGGTTGAAACTTGTGGCATAAGTTTTGGTATCTTTTCTCTTGAATTACCTATTGGGTTGGGGTTGATTATAAGTGAAATGTTGTCCATTGCTTGTTGTTGTTTTATTATATTTCAAATCATCCCTAAGGATGAATATTCATAGGGACTAGATCTAACTCAACCTCTAGTGAAGAGGTAGAATTTCTAAAGTTGGATTAATTACCCTAGAACCAAAAAATTGGATTAATGACACTCAAACAACAAATTTCACGTCCTTTATAAATGTTATCCCATGCATCAATACATTGCCCTATGAATTCCCTACATACAATGTTATTCCTTTGAATTTTGTACAATTGTTTGAGTTTTGTACGATTGGAACCTCAACTTCTCTTTATCACTCAACAACCTAATGCTATACAATTTGATCTTTCCCTCTTAACATTACAACCATATTTTGACAACATGCATGTATAGAGTACTTTTACTTTAGAGATTCTAAAAAAACAATATTGTATTCCATATGAAACTTCATATACTAATAAACGATGAAGCATAAATTAACACACCTTTCTAAGAGATGGGAGCAATGCTCTAGTAAACTGTCTCATTTCTTACTTTACAACAACCACTATCCTTGCACTAACAAATAGATAAGGTGGAGAAATTACTACCTTCTCATCATCTACTTCAAGTTTTAAATTTCAAAGAAGCATCTTCACACCCCAATAGTAATAGTAGTGCAATAATGCAAGGCAACATAAACATAATGATTTAGGTAGAAGAATAATGAGCCTAAATGATGGTGAAATTTTAGATCCAAAATACACTTCCCTTTATTGTTAACTATGGTACATTCTCCATCACCCCCACTACTATTTATGGAAGTATGAACTTTCTTTTTTAAGGGCACAATGAAATCTTCTTATTATCATATTCATTGGAATCAACACCAACTCTGACCATGGTAAGGAAATGAACTCTGACCATGGTAAGGAAATGTTTGTTCCAATCCATGCACATCCTACTTACCTTACTTTGGATTGCATTATCATATATAATATATCTTTATGTATTAGAACTAAAAGGCATATGTAAAGGATAATTTGTAGGAAATTACAACCTAGTTTAGTTTTATATATCTTCAATATTACTTTGGATTGCATTATCATATATAATCTATCTTTATGTATTAGAACTAAAGGCATATGTAAAGGATAATTTGTAGAAATTACAACTTAGTTTTATATATCTTCAATATTTTAATTGTTTAGAGTCAATGGATATCAAATAATACTATTTTGGAGGTCAAATCTACATGGGAGTCCGTACAAGGTTAAAATCCCAACATTATATCTCTGTTAATAAAATTTCTCCACAAGGAAATTCATTTTTGTTCACATTTATTTAACCCAAAATCCATGCACATCTTACTTACTTTGGATTGCATTATCATATATAATCTACCTATATCTATATGTATTACAACTAAAAGGCATATGTAAAGGATAATTTGTAGGAAATTACAACCTAGTTTTATATATCTTCAATATTTTAATTGTTTAGAGTCAATGGACATCAAATAATACTATTTTGGAGGTCAAATCTAAATGGGACTCCGTACAAGGTTAAAATCCCAACCCCAACTTTATATACCTGTTAAGAAAATTTCTCCACATGGAAATTCATTTTTGTTAACATTTATTTAACCCTTGGACATCAAATAATACTATTTTGAATGTCAAATCTACATGGGAATCCATACAAGGTTAAAATCCCAACCCCAACTTCATATACCCGTTAAGAAAATTTCTCCACAAGGAAATTCATTTTTGTTAACATTTATTTAACCCAAAACTCATTTTTGTTAACATTTATTTAACTCAAAACAATTTTATATTGATTTTTTTTTTAAATTATGTTTTAGAATGCTATGTAAGATGTATAGTTGTTGTCCTTGTGGTTTAGAGTAGTCGGTGAGGGAGTGTGTTGTTAAGGCACTCTGTAAGTGAAGTCATCGGTTCGAAACCTTGGGGACACCTCAAAATCCAACCATGTTAAGGGTTAGTGCAGTTTAGGCTGGGTGCGATCCCCGGGTGATTTTGATGGCTTAGATGTCGTTGGGTCGTGGCATCTCAGCCACAAGCCAATCTCGCAAGTCAGAGATATTTAGTTAACAAAAAAAAAACATGTATTGTTGTTTGTCTATTAGCTTTCTACTTTAAACTTAGAACATAAGACCAACAATTATTCTCTTTAGTCTTGTTGTAGCATTTAGACCTATAAATAATACAACTAACAAAATTTATGAGAATTGTTATGAAACAAACAAGGGTTGCATGGCAACGCGGTCCCTCCCAAGTTAGTTGGGAAATACATATTGAACAAGGAAAGTTAATATAACTAAATACATAAGTAATGAATATTTTTTGTTAAAAGATAATAATTGAGGGTTGTTTGTTATTCAAAATGTATAATGAGCCGGCTGAATAGAACTATAATATTCATAAATATAATATAAATATAATAAATATATTATAAATATAATATAAATATAATAATAAATAATATATTAGATAACAAATATAATATAAATATAATAATGCATAATAATAAATACATAGTACAACTTTTTATATTTAGATGTGGTGATTGGTGAAATTCATTGATTATGTAATTAATTCTACATATTGAAAGACGTGAAGGGAGCAATAACACTTCAATTCTATCAACCAATTAGAAATGAGAAACACAAATATTTTTATTATATCCAAAAATATGTATTTGTTTTCCTATGTTAAACATTACATTGCATACACAAATTTATGGTAAAAGGCAAATTAATGTCACATCAAAAGCAAACTCATTGCTATAGTCCCATGGCAGGGACTAATAACCTCCAATTACACAATATCCAAATGCATAATATGAAATATGAGATGATTATTCAAACGAGTCTTTTTAATTTTAATAAATATGAGATAAAGAGAACATAAAGTGTCATAAACTCTAAGCCAATGTGACTATAAGCAATATAATAATGATAAATGAAAGTGTCATATACTCTAAGCCAACCAAAGTGACTATAAGTAATTATGTCAAAGGCATATATAGGGACAGGGTTTGCCCAAAACCTGTCAACCAAACCACTTTGCTTACCAAACCACCTTGCTTTTTGTGAGGCATATATAGAGACAGGTTTTGCCCCAACACGAAAAAACCTATCAGCTGAGAAAACCAGTTTATCACTCCAGCTGTAAATGGAACGGAATACTCTAGATAATCATGCATCTTGATCCGACAAAGACTTTTCAATTGAAATATGTCTGTGTTCTCTTCGTTTTTGTGCTTCGGTTCTCGGCCCAATTCGAAGGACAATGAAAGGATAAAACACTTAGTTAGACTGCAATGGAGAAGATAAATTGGAGAAAGTTGAGAGGCCGAAGCCAGTTATCTATTCTAGCATTTGTATTGACCACTCTATGTCTATTCTTTTTTAACCGTTGGGTAGGTATAATGCTTTCAAATTTTTTAATGCCCTAAGATTTCAGAATTAGCATATTTTGCAGTATAAGAAGTATTTAAGACCTCAAGGTACACCATCTCTGATGATCTATCCTTCTGCAACCAAATAGTTTTGTGATGGTCCACCTTGAGGGTTTAAATATATCTCTTTGCGCTATCCTGATTAGAATTAACATACTAAATTGGGAATTTTAAATCTCTTTATGCTATGAATGCAGATGGAGGATTTGTGGGAGAAGCAGGCGATTGCAGCCATAAATCTATTTTGGGCACCTCTAAGTCCGACCGAGAAAACAAATTGCAACATCTGGCAGAGAATAGTGAAGACCAAAGAAATCTTCAGGTGTTCATCCAGCACCATGTGTTCTCTGTCATGGATTGCCATATTGATCAATCCTAATCATAATGATGATGGAAATCGTGGAACCGCGTCGGCTTCGGCATCGTGCCCCTTTTATTTCAAGTGGATTTGTCATGACTTGAGGCCTTGGGCAAAGGCTAGAATCATGAGTGCTTCTCCAGAGGATATCACCGCTTAGTTCTTAGATTTCATCGCTCTCTAACTTGTTTCTTTAAATCAGTCTAATAGTCTGACATACTAACTCTAACAGTCTGACATATTAACTATTAACTCTGACATATGACATGCTTAGTTCTCTGATCTCACCGCCTCTTCATTATAACTGATTAACTTTGTCACTTTGACATGCTTATTTCTCCTATCTCAAGGCCTCTTCTTTATCACTGAAGCACCGCTTTCTACACTGCCTAAATAGTTGCAGTACTTCAATAATATGTTTTACCCAATATTGGGATCATGCTCCTCCTCCTCCCAATATTGGGATAGTGCTTTTGCTCCTCCTTGTTGCTAGCTCCAAAACCTTGAATACCCAAAGTACCCGTGAGTAGTTGCATTGGTTTTGAGTCATGCACATGAGAATACTTGTTATGGTT
The DNA here is from genome assembly GCA_032191745.1 of Picea mariana. Lineage (NCBI taxonomy): Eukaryota > Viridiplantae > Streptophyta > Pinopsida > Pinales > Pinaceae > Picea > Picea mariana. Next base: position 41,791 of record JASDQU010736776.1, on the reverse strand, counting down.
CAATAGGAGCCTTTTGATCTCGTTATGGTTCAAGAGGTCGAAGTCCTACATTGCAGGAGCATTCTTTCGAGCAGCATTATGGAAGGGACATTCAGTTGTAATATCATTGCCGGAGCATTCTTTCGAGCACCATGAAAGACAGAGGATCATCATCCACCACCAAAAACTCCATTCATCTACAAGCCTTACAAGGGGCCTCATGGCGGTCTCCACCTCCGCGAGGCACAAGGACTACACATTGTTCTTTCTTGGAAAGGTCAGTTTATTATTTTGACCATATATCTATCATGCCCAATTTCTTTTGACAATTGTCCATTTCTTTTTCATGTAATGTCTGAATTCAACATGTACGCTTAAAAACCAATGCACTTGTAAGATTTAATGTACACTCATTGTTTATACTTTCCTACTGATTTTAAATTACAACAGTAAGATCTAAATCATGGACACTCTCACCAATTTGCATGTTCCCTTATGGTTGTCTGCGTGTGCGTTCCAGTTGGCCAAGCTTCATCCAAACACCCCTCATTACACGATCAATTTTAAATCAATTATGTTGTTAAAAATAAATACCGCTCAGGACTGGTCACTAAGGGACAACTGGATGTCTATGAAATAGTCAAATCTCGATTTAATGTGAGAAGAAATAACATCATAGGTTTGATAGTGCTTTCCACCATAAATCTGTAAGCATAAAATATTTAAACATTGCATGTACATGAAGGTAGAGAAACCAACTATTGTCATTGATTTATACATCCAACAATCTCTCCATGTCATCATGTCTCCAAAAATAAATTAAAAATTGAATGGCTGAACAAAAACTTATCTCTTTGATGATTCCATTTATTTTAAATATCTACAAAAATATTTGAAAGTCAGAGTGCCCATATCCTTGCCAAACACAGTTACTGGAGATGAATAGTTATATATCTAATAGCCATAATACACATATTCCTGCCAAATCCACTCAATGGAGATGAATAACCATATATGCAATATCTTTGGGAGGAAATCGAATATTTCCCATTCGACGCATTAAAATTATAATGAACTATTGCATTTGAACGATGCAAAACTTGAAGTAATCCAAATCTTGAAGAATGTCAAGAAGATATGAAAAAACGTCAATTCCTATGTAATAAGATACAGGAAGATATGAATCCAGCGAGCTACAGGAAGAAGCACCTGGTAACCAATATGAGTAGGTGTTTCTGTATTTTTAAAGTGTGCCAGGGAGTGTAACTGCAATCAAGTTGTTTTTTCATAGAGCAGGGATGCATTAATAATGACATCTTAGTCAGTTTATTTATGATGTAATACAAAATTGACCGCAAACATTATTTTAATATGGCATTTGTAACCTTCGTGACTAGCAAGTGACTCGTAAATAAGAGAGTGGCCCTATTTAACTCCAAATTAATGACTATTAATTGTATGAGTACTTGGATGAAAAATATGCTTAAAAAAAACTAGAGAATAGTCAGTGACCTCTAATCTTTTATGTTTCAAATGTGTAAAACACTATAGCACACTATTATTATTTATATTAATCAATTTATTTAGTTAAAATAAAATAAAAATATAAATAAACAAAACAAATAAACTATATTCTATCCTTCATAAAAGAAAGTTTCCTTTCAACTTCAGTTTTTTAGGTCCAAAGTCACATGATTTATGTTTTTTTAAAGTAGGTGGTGAATTACTAATAAGGAAAATCATTATTGATTCATACATTAAAATAATTAGTTCTTATCACTTAAAATATTTTGATTACAGGTTGATTTATCACTTAAAATAATTAGTTCTTATCACTTGAGAAGCCAAATTCAATCGTTGCTTTTACACGTTTTCTTTGTTTGAGTTCGAATTCTACGTACAAGCATATTAACATTTCCATGTATTTGTGCATATTCATGTTTCCATATATAGATACAAGTATAAGTGACAAAAGTTTTTATGTATGCCAATGAAAAATTTAGAAATTAATATAAATTAATTTTAAAAACTTCGAAAAAAAAATTCAAAATCATTATTTTTATATTTTGTTTTAAAAATAATTTATAAATAAATTTATAAAAAATATGCTCACATAATTTTAAAAGAATAATGATATAAAAAATATGCTCGCACTTCATCCTATCAAAGTTAATTATTAATTTAACTTGGGACTTCAATAAATACAATATTTATCATATATATGATATTATTATTTCATTTTTTAACTTAGATATTTAGATTGGATATGAAAATTTAAGAAATTTTTTATTTTTATTTTTTTATTTTATTTAAATTTTTAAATTAAATATAGAAAAAAAAAACTAATAACCAATTTATTTTTTTTATTTAGATTTTTAAATTAAATATTGAAAAAAAACTAATAATCAGTTTATTTTTAAACATTTTGAAATTCTATTTCATTATTTTTTACATTCATTTCATAGAATTTTGGATTTGATTAGTTTGGATATGATTCACAATTTGTTTTTATTATTTTATATTCTTTTAATTAAATAAATTTATTAATGAGGTTGTGATATTGTTTTTTATTATTTATATTAGTTTTTTGAATAATTTTAAAAATGAAATAAAATAATAAAATTTCTATTTTTTCCATGAAGTGTTTTATATTATTATTTCATATGTTTTAATAAAGTATTTTTTCATGTCATTTTTTTTAATAAAAAAAAATTATATAAAAAATAGAAATAAATAATAAAGGTTATGTTTTTTAGAATTGATTCACAAACTTAAAATTGTAATTTAAATAATGTATAAATCAAAATCTCCAATTTTATCAAGTTTAGGTTTGAGGGCCTTTTGAATTGATTTAAAAGATCAAAATTGCAATCTAAATAATGTATAAATCAAAATCGGTAATTCTATCCATCTTTTGATTCTGACATAGAGGGAGTTACACTCTATTTCTCTCTTTCAAAACTTACAATCTTTTCACCAATTTGAGAGTTCTTATAAGAAGTCATCATTAAAATAGTGAACCAACTTCAAATAAGATTATTTTGATTATAATATATTTATGATTCTAATTAATAACATTAATATAAAAACTTCCCTCAACTTACTTCGGCATTCCCATTCACTTGCTTAGAGGTATGCTAGTATAATAATGATAAATGAAAAGTAGAACCTTAATAAAGATTGAATTAACCCATAAAAAAATTTCAATATGTTTTTTTTATTTAGAAATGGAAAAATAATTACTAAAAAAAATACGTATTTAACTTTTTATGAACAAAGTGTTGAAAAGTGTCAATGAAAGACATTAAACTAGAATTAATTAAGTAATGTAATTCAACTTCCTACTTATATTTTTCTCAAATTCTACTCTAATCTTGAAAGATCATATATCCATGTCTTATCCACTACAACATTCCTAATTTTGTGTGTCATTTTATTTATTGCCGGTGCCTACAAACAACAATGGGGATTGTTGTCTCCAGTAGATTGGTGCTTACAAACATTTGTAACTGTATGTTGGTGCCTACAAATTAATAAAAAGAAGTTTGTGTGGTTTTCTCCTGAAAGCGTTTCCAAGTTAAATATTGTGTCTTCTGGTTGTTATATTTATGTGATTGCATCATTATGGTTTATTAATGTTAAAAATAAAAAATATCAACCTTGTATTGAGTCACGCCCCCACCCCCCCCCCTCTCAGTATGTTCTCAACAATTGGTATCATAGCAGGTTCCTTCGGAAATAGTCTAACCACTGGAAGGTAGATCTCAGGAGCACACATGGTTGGTCGGGAAGGTTTCTCTACAAATAGGGCTCTGTTGTTTGACAGAACAAACTATTCCTTCTGGAGTATAAGGATGCGAACATATCTAATGGCCCTTGGTTTTGATATTTAGCAATCAGCCATGACTGGTTATATAGCCCCAAAAAATCCACCAACAGATACGACAAGGAAAAAGGCTAGTGAAAATGATGCAAAAGCCATGAATGTCATCTTGTGCATATTATGAGAATCAAAGTTTGTCAAAGTAATGCATTACAAATCAATGAAAGAAATTTGGGACAAACTTCAAAAAATTCATGAAGGCGATGACAAGGTCAAGAAGTCTAAGCTCCAAACTCATAGAAGACAGTTTGAGAGTCTGAATATGAAAGACCTAGAAAATGTTGCATCATATATCCTTCATGTGGACGAATTTTTCAACACCATCAGAGGACTTGGTGAAACAGTTGAAGAATCAATGATTGTGCAAAATGTGTTGAGGTCACTCCCTTTAATATTTTATTCCATTGTCTTCGCCATTGAGGAAATTAAGGATCTTGATCAATTAACAATGGGTGAATTGCATGGGATCCTCACTACATATGAGATGAGGATTGAAAATGAAAAACCATAAAAAATGGAAGCAAATTTCAAATCTTCAAAGAAGATGAAGAAAAAAGAGCATAAATCAAGTGATTGTTCCAGTTGTGAATTAGACACAGAGGAAGCAAATTTTGTGAGAAAACTCAAAAAGGGATATGGAAAATAAAAACATAAGTTTCCCTTTAAATGCTTTAACTGTGGAAAAGTATGGCATTTTGTTGCTAAGTGTCCATATGCGAAAAATGCAAGTAGTGATAATGAAGAAGACTATAATATAATTGAGAAAACATCATCAACACAAAAATAGCCACAAACAGGACAAGAATGAAAAGAAGAATAACTCTTATAAGCATAAGAAGAGCCTCTACTCAAAAGGGGTCAATGACTCGTCTGAAGAAAGTAGTGAAAGCAGTTCTGATAGTGATAGAGAAGAAACTATTTTATGGAAATCGAAACAAATATTGATGAAGACAAAGGGAAATAAATGATGGATTCAGAAGAAGAGGAAAACACTGAAACAGATGGAGAAGTGGATCTTGAAGAAGAACTCATATGTGCCTTAAGCGAAATAAAGAAGCCAAGGAAAGTGAACTTAAAACAAAAGGAACAACTGCAAAAATACAAAGAAGAGGATCGTGATTCAAAATCCAAAATGTCACAAAGCCTTGAAGAATAAAAAAAGATTATCATAAGCCTAAAAGTTCAATTAGAAGAGGCAAGAAAGACAGAAGAAGTGGTGAAAATCCAGTTGAATAAAAAGGACGAAAATTGCAAAGAGCTAGAATTTGAGATTGTTTCCTTAAGAAAGGATTTGGAAAACTCAACTACTCGGTTGAAAAGAAGCTTGAAGTTTGAAAAGAATATTTAAATCTTAGATGATATCATCAATTGTCAAAGGTCTCTATTAATTAAGACTGGTCTTGGATATGATGTTGTTATTTCCTCCCTACCTACACCTACCCTTGCTACAACCAAGGAAGTTATATTTGTTGCAGGAGGAGTTCAGACTAGTTTTCTATAAGAACAACCTACAGTTGATTGTGTCGAACAAATTGATGAGCTACATGCTCCTCACATGCCAACAATTGAGCATGTTGTTACAAATGACATTGTTGTTGATATGTCGGGTTGTTCTACTCTCGTAAGTGAACCTAACCCTGAGCCTACTTCCTCTAATCAAACAACAAAAAAATATGTGCCCTATCATCATCCTCACGATAAAAATCGAAGGAATGTCGATCGTTCTTTGAAATCATAACAAAAGAGACGTGAAAGTTAGAATTGTGGACTAGTGCCAACTACTAGGATAGATTGTGGTTGGATTGACATATGGTCGTGGAATAATTTGACCAGATGTTTCAAGACTTCATGTCATTGTGTATCATCTGTTGTACAGTCGTGCAACGCTTCTCTTACTTGCTGATTATTTCCATGGAAGTGGTCGAATGAGAAGTTTCGACTAGGTTGTCCTTCAACTGGAAGCTTTGACAAGAACCATTGTTACTACTTATTGATCCTTTAGAGGGGGAATACTTGAAGTTGTTGATATGCGAACCCAACTAATGTCTTCTTGTTGACTCAACTATTTCTTGTTGAATCAACTTGGATTTGATGAGACCAACCCAACCATGTTCGACTGTTGTTGAAGATGTACTACTCCTTATATTGGATACAGAGACTCTCTAGATTGATAGAGATTGATTATCTTGTGTTGTTGGTGACAGTGTTCAGACTTCTTCAGGAGTGCTATTGTATCATGTTTGAGCGGTTTTTACCATTGAGGCAGACAATGTTGATGAAAAAAAAGTGCAAGTGGAGGACGTTATATTCTGGTCAGCATGCATATAATTTTCATTCAGTATTCTGGACATTCCTTCTTCAGACCTTGAAGGATTTTTTACAACTGGGAATGAAATTTGACAACAACTCTAAACATTTGTCTAGGGAATCCTCATAAGCCTTTGTGAGTGTTTTTTGGAACCTTGGGAGCTGGCATGGATTGAGGTATCTACTATACAAAATAAAAGACAAGTCCACATAGATATTCTATACATTGTGACCAGCATTGACCATGTTCAGGAAAGTGTTTTTGAAGGACAATTGGATGGTGGTTTGATGATATTCAAGCACTACCAAACCATAAACATACATGTGGCAGTGGAAGATCCCTTATAAGCTATGAAGGCACATAATAGTTTTAACTATTCAAAGCACATGGAGATGTGATAAGTTGTAGATGAAAATTTGTTTTTGAATAGCACCAGACCATTCATTTTTTAGCAGTAGATTATGAGCAAATGTTGTAGGCAGCCAACCCTATCAATCGTGAATACATAATAGTATTGTGAAAGTGAAACATCTAACAAGTCTTTAGCATTTTTTTAATAAGTAGAAAAAGGAGTAGTTAAGGAGATTGGTCGTAAAATAGAGAAGACTCGGCAATTACATCAAGAAAAAATAGTACATTCACAGGGGGGGCTACTTCAAAAAACTACAAGAGAAAGCACGGTCTAAGGGGTGTTGAGGTAAAGATACGAATTATCTTACTAAATCATTTTCAAATCTTGCCTAGCTAAGACAAGATAGTCAGGAATATCACCCTGTGTTTTATAGCCTCAAAATATTTTCCAAATCCACAAGTATTAATTACAAGTGTTTAGGCTGATTTTTTATGCAACGAATGTTGCAAAATAAAATAAAATTTTATATAATTTTCTGAAAATATACAGATTACAAAAAGTAAATGTGGAGATCAAAAACAAAAGTAACCAAGTCATAGAGACACACAAATGAGAAAGAATAGCAATATGCTTTATTTCATTCCAAGAAATCAAAATTATCTTTCGCTTTACAAAATCTTTGTCAGGGCATGGACCAAAGTCTAATTTAGAGATCCCCAATGAAAACCATACAAAAGGACTCTGACAAGAAGTAAAAACTGAACTTTATAATCTGGATCAACTTTCCACAGACTGCTGCCAATTAGGGAAAGTAAAATGGTCTTTTACTCTAGCTCTATTCAATGCGCAAAATTCAACGCATAGTCTGATCTAACCAGTTGTTTTCCGAACAGGAACCAAATTGGAAACCCACTCAGAATACTTAAAAGGGAAAATTATCCCAGCCTTCAAGAGTTTTTCCAACTCCTTCCGAATGGTTGCTTCAAGTGTGGGGTTAATGGGTCTTTGTTTTTTCCTAACTGGTTTTATGCCCTCCTTGATAGGGATGGCATGTTGTATAAGAGAAGGATCAAAACCACAAAGATCCTCATAAGACCAAGAAAAAACATCTTGAAATTCATGAAGTAATTAAGTGAACTTCAATTTTTCTTCATCAGAACATTGGGCACCTATCTTAACAATCTTTGGACAATCGGGTGTCCCAAAGTTCAAGGAAATGGTTTCACCCACCTTCCTTTTCGACTCCCCTTATTTATGTTTTTCTTTGTCGCCTACATCACTTGATGAAAATGAACTTTCTAGAGGAGTTAAGCCCTTCGGAATTTTGTTGTCTTCCATGGATATAATCTCCTTGGGCTTATAAGGTTTGTTTTGTATGAAAGAATAGATGCTCTCATCACTAGGGAAGCCCTGCCATGACTTTACATTGTCAGGGATATGAGGACGATATAAATATTTAAAGGTGCAATCAAGTCTTTGTGGCAAAAGTTGTCGAGTAGGAGAGGCTGCAAAAACAGCTAGCCTATCAGCCATTGTATTCAGTTCCCTTTTAACATGAGTGATGTTGAATGATAGCAAGTTCGAGATAAGCACCCAAATAGTTTGGGTGTATCGTTTCATTAACTTTTTGCTAGGAGAATACATATTACGTACAAGGTTTACAACAAGTTCAGAGTCCCCAAAAACTGTAAGGTGACCACAACCTAAATTATAGGCATTTTCGATGCCTAGCAGTAATGTTTCAAATTCGATGACGTTGTTAGTGCAAGCAAACTCTAACCTATAGGAAAATTGTGAATTTTACCTACAGGAGAGTACAAGATAATTCAACCTCCATTTCCTTCATTGGAGCATGAACCATCAAAGTGCATATGCCACATCCCATCCTCTAGGTCGATTTGTTCCAAGGTAGTGTTTTCCTCATCGGCAAAGATGGAGTACACTCCTAGGTCCTCTTCAATATAATTTACATTAGTTTGTGGGATGCTTTCTATATAAGGTGAAATTCTTCCCTCCCTTAGGACTATGATGTTCTTCCCATTTCGAGGAACAGATAAGTGTGGCATGTTGAGTGAGAGGTATCCACCTGTCAAGGCTTGCCAGTCTCTTCCTAAGATGATTGAATAATTACTCACTGGCATGTCAATTAGATTTGAACCAATAAACTAACTCCTCCCAAGTGGAAAGAATCTTGGGAGGAAGATCAAAGAAATATTTTGTTTCTTTCCCTTCAAGGTAATTAACAAATAAGCGCATACTAGTGTCATTGTCATTGGCTCGTAGGTTGTGACAGGCATTAGAAAATTCCACCAAGTGTTCATTCATAGTGACTGTTTTATTTCCTGAAAACCTAGGGAGATGCTCTTTGAATTTTGGAAGTGGACGAGTAGCAGCTACTAGGTTCAGAGGAGATGATACATGCCACGGAGTAGTAGTAGTATCTTCTTTAAATTGAAAGAGTCCATACTTCTTTATGACCTTAGTGGGGTTGGTAGTAGATTGGACATGGACTTGATGACTATACAAGCTACCAATCACTAAGGAGGCTGAAGATTGAGATGAAGAAGCACCTCCAGTGCCACTAGAGCCACCCACAAATGACATCTTGTGAATGATAGGTAAGGGAGAGAAAGACGAACTTGCTGAATTAGGCAAAGTTCTCCTTAGAGTACCTTGTTGGGTTGACAAAACAATGTTAAGTATTCCTATATCAACAATAGGGCTGATCTCAGGTGATAAACCTCTTCTTTTCCTAGATATGTGAGGGTTTAAGGACATGAAAGGAAGATCAAAACTTTAGGAAAAATAAATCTATGGATGATTCCTAGGCTGTCTTTGCATGGCTTCCCAGTGTTCTCATACACTTATGTCTTATTTAATCACTACCCACGAGCGTTCAAACTCAGCCCAGGTATTAGCAGTTTCTAAGATGGTATTCAATAAAGTTAAAGCAATGATGAACTAATCTTTAAGACCGGGCTCAATATTGGGTTTCCTTGTAACAGGTATTGTCATGAACGAAAGAAAACAATCAAAGAATCAAAATCACAAATATAAAATTTTCAATGATAATCATGCATACAATCAACCAGAGAGATATGGAAGATCTCCCTAGTATGGTTGCCAAATAAATGTTGAGGTAAAGATATAAATTATATTACTCAATCACTTTCGAATCTCATAGTCGGGAATATCACCCTATGTTTTATAGCCTCAAAATATTTTCCCAATCCACAAGTATTAATTACAAGTGTTTAGGTTGATTTTTTATGCAAATAATGTTGCAAAATAACATAAAAATTTGTATAATTTTCTGAAAATATACAGATTATAGAAAGTAAATGTGGAGATCAAAAGCAAAAATAACTAAGTCACAGATACACACAAATGAGATAGAATAGCAATCTGCTTTATTTCATTCCAGGAAATCAAAAGTATCTTTCTCTTTACAAAATCCCTATGAGGGCATGGACCAAAGTCTAATTTAGAGATCCCCGATGAAAACTGAACTTTATAATATGGATCAACTTGTCACAGACTGTTGCCAATTCGACTATGCATAATATCCTTTATCATCTATGAAACTTAATCCATAAACAAACAAGTATACACAGACTATCAAAGATAGATCAGCACCTTTAAAACAAGCATCTGAATGATTTGGTTCAGTTATGAACCTTGTTGTCTACAATAGGACCCTGTTGTCAAAAAGAGAATTAGGCTCTGAATAAACTCAAGAATGAATGAAAACTGAAACTATCCCTTGAAAACAAAAGAGAAAACCTTAGTATTGCTTTCTCCGTCTATTCTCCTCTTGTTCTTCCTTCTCATTTGGTTTTTATGCATTCTAAATAAGTTGAAGTAGTTCAACTAATTTCTTTAGTTAAGTTAATTAAACTTAACTAATTTTAGCTTAGGGGAAGTAGTAATAATAATAATAGTTAAGAGTCTTTATTTAATAATAACTAAGTAGGTGGGTCCCCTTGTGACTCCCTTCTTTTATTCTTTACAAAAATAAACACAATTGGATAATCATTTAAACACATGTTGCCTTGTATCTCCCATAAATACTTTCAAAATTTGAATATTAAATATCAGAAATATTTCAAATCATATCCAAAATATGTAAATATTCACATTATCCAAATAAAACAGCTTGTTGTTCAAAACTTTATGCGGACCACTGTCTTCAACAACTCAATCATAAACTCATAAATTAAAATCCATACTTGCCACTTTGAGAGGCAATATTTCTTCTATCATTGTTGTCCCCTTTGGGCTTCCCAGAAGTAGCCTTTGGTTGATTTGAACCTTGAGGCTTAATCACACTAATAACATGGGAACAATCGTCCTTCATATGCATACGAGAGGAAATTGATTTTGAAGAGTCATTTGAAGGAGAGTAAGGGGAGGCAACAACTTTACCTTTATCTTGCACATGGGGGACAATGGTTTTAAGCCGTTTACTAGCATGAGAGGACTGAACAGGTGAATGCATAGGGGAAATTTGAAAATTAGGATTTACAGGTCGTGGAGGGGTAATGACAAATTGGGCCAGCCGCGATGGTGAGAAACTGTCGGATTGACAATCTCTTGCGATCCATCATTTGCAGGGACTTCTGGTTGCAAGGATACATGAGGAGGCACATGAATACTAGGGATATTTTGAGGCTGGAAGGGAGGTCTCTTTGGTCGAGGTTGAACTATCCCTTGTCCAATCCAATTGAAGAACCCAGCTTGAAACAGTTGGTTCAACTCCTGGGGGTCAACATCAAAAGGAATTGAGAATCTATGTCTTCTAGGACATCTGTTCCAGTTACCTCTTCCTCTATTATTTCGGCCATGGATTCCCTTGTTGAAGAAACTCATCATGTATGCTACAATTCATTAGTAATTATCCCTTAAAAGAACATACATGACATTCTGTTTACATGAAACAAAGTTTGGCTCAGAAATTGACATGAGACCCATGCAAATCAAACCATAATAAATTATTTAATAATTGCCAAGTGAGCAGGGGGTGGATAGGTTTCCTGGGACATCTGGAAGGATTGTAATGAGCGAAAAAGTGGTAGCATGATAAGGGATAAAACACAAGTATTTCTCAACAATTCATTAAATAATTTGACTGTGCAATCAATACCAAAAATATCATCTACCACCTATTTCTGTGCCATATCTTTTGTCACTGTTATACAGATCTTTTAATTTATTTTATAGAACAGGGGCTGTAAAAATGAAATTGGGATTATGAGGGGGGTATAATGAGCGAAAAAGTGATAGTATAAGAGGGAAAAATATGGATATTGTTCATAAAAATAAATCAAATCAAACAACAACCATAACTCTGTTGATACTTCATAATCCAATAAGCATTCACTTTTAAAACCAAAACCATTTAACTGTCACTTCTTTACAGAATATTTGTTGAATTCAAACAAAACATTTCATAGGCCCAGAATACTCAATTATAGCAGCCCTTTCATTTATAAATATTATATAATAGTCACAATAACATCATTGCCATATTTATAATAACATTATAACCCTTTGAGCCACAGTATTTTATATTCCAATGCTAAACCCTTTTTCCTTTTAAAGACAAACATAAATATGCACAGTGATTCCAGCCATCCACGTCCAACCAATCATCTTATGTCACCATAATGATTAGAACCATGACTTGAACCATCAATTGTAGAAGACTATGTTGGAATCATTATAACAGCAAACAAAAATATAAGTGCAAAACATCTATCATAGCGCCACTAGTCTGCAAGGGGGTCCCACCTACTAGTTTATTGTTGATGCAATTTTAAGCATCAACAAACTGGTGACTCCACAGGGAAATTTGTTTCCAAAATATTAAGAACTCAGATTGTCTGGTTTTGCAGACTAGGTGAACATTAGATCAAGGAAATAAACATCAGAATGATCATGGAACATGGGGAAGTGAGTCATTTAAGGGGAAAAATGATTTGGGATTTTGAGAATAACTCATGGAAAGTGTTACGTATGAGGGGGCTTATCATTGTATGCATAATCATTTGATTAATCATAGTGAAAGCATTCTTGGCTTCAAGGAGAAAATTTTTATGGTGTGCTCTTTTGAATCTTGGAGTAGAGGGAAGAAAAGGAAAGCAGAAATAGGGATGGAAAACCAAATATCTTATCTAATAGCAGTTGAAGCGGATAGCAATTTCAATTATGTCTTCAAGGGGGAACATCATGACAGTTGTGTAACCTGATTGTCACTGATTAACAATACTTGCAGAATAGCGTCGTTGTGGCAAAACTGATCCAAAATTTTATTTTTGACAAGAAAAGAAATCAATAAAAGGAATAAAATAGCAGAAACGAAACAACAGAAAGAAATAAAAACAAAGTAAAATCAAAGCAATAAAACAAAACTATAATACAGAATACAGAATTCATACAACATTTAAACTTTCAAGTTGGTTCAACATAGTGTTTTAAGTGGGAACCGTTGGTTCTATAGGAAAACAATCGTTCTTCCAAGTCCTTTAGGATATGGGAATTTGCACCCAGGACAAAAGCGATCTTAAAAGGACCCATCCATAACTTTTGAAACTTTGAATGCCTTCCTCTATCAGCATGAGTTGAATCCCACATCAAGACTTTCTCATTAACCTTAAATTTGACAACCTTTTCACTTTTATTGAAATATCTTTTAACAGTTTGTTGTCTTCTCTTAATGTTATCCAAGGCAAACATCCTTTGTTCCTTTAAATCCAAGAGTGCATTTATCCTTTGAGAGATATTGGAAGAATTTAATTCTTCAATCTGTAGCATCAGCCTTAGAGAAGAAAGTTCAAGCTCGGTAGGTAAAATGGCTTATTGGCCATAAAAAAGCTAGAAGGGAGTGCAACCATTGCTCACCTTGGTGGTAGTGCGATCTTCTCAAAGGGCGTAAGTGAGGAGAGTGTGCCATTGACGAGGCTTATCTTCAATGAGCCTCTTGATCATTCTAACTAGATTTTTGTTAGTAGACTCGGCTTGCCCATTTCCTTGGGGATAATAAGCTGATGAGGTAAAATGTTTAACCCCCAATTTTGCTAGAAATTAAGTCAGCTTAGCAGAAATAAAAGCGGGACCATTGTTTGTAATAATTTCCAAAGGAAAGCCAAATCTGGAAAAAATATTACTTTCAAGGAAAGAAATCACCTGCTCATCCTCTGAATGGTTAAGTGGGACAACTTCAGTCCATTTCGTAAAATAGTATGTGGTTGTCAAGATAAAAACTTGCCCTGTTGAAGATGGAGGATTAATAGGACCAATAAAGTCTAGACCCCATTTTGAAAAAGGAAAGTTGGGGAGGACAGGTTGTAAAGGAATGGCAGAAAAACGTTCTTTCCCAGCAAACTTCTGGCACTTGTCACAAGATCTTGAAAAATTATAAGAATCACGAAAAATTGAAGGCCAATAGTACCCTTTCTTGATAATTTTAAAAGAAGTAGTTTTAGTAGAAAAGTGACCTCCTACATGAATAACAGAATCTAAAGATCCATGGGTCTCTTGTAACAATTTATCTGCTTCCTCATTATTCACACAGCTAAGTAGCATACCATTGGTAGATCTCCTAAACAAGAAGTCTCCTAAAATGACATATCTGGTTGATTCAAGACGGAGTCTTCTCCTTTGATGAGTATCTAAATTATTTGGACACCTCTGGTTTTGCAAGTAATACACCAGATCTTTATACCAGGGATGTTCAGCTACAGGAAGAATTTGACTGTCAATGTAAAATAGTGCTGACAGAGAGCTATCTTGTTCATCAATTTCTTCACTTGCTTCTGTATGTTGAGATAAGTGAATGGCTAAGTTGTGTCCCTTAATGGTTTTATAAGTCATGATAGTTAAATAATTCTCTTGGATCTTGGCAAGCCAATGTGCAAGCTTCCCTGAAATATAAGTCTGTGAGAGAAAAAAATTGACAGCAGGTAAAGGGACTTTTACCAATGTATGCTTACCTAAGATAAAGTGGCGAAATTTTTCAGCATCTTTAACAAGAGAGAAAGCATGTTTTTCAATAAAATAATATTTGATCCATCATTTGACAAGATTTGACTCTTGTAAGCTACTGGTTTTTTGTTAACTTGGTCATCACATTGTATGAGGATAGCAAAAATTGCTTCTTTTGTGGCATTAGTATATAAAATAAACTCTTTCTCAAAATCCATCTTTGCCAAAACCAGTGTGGAATTGATTGCCTTCTTGATCCTTACAAAAGAATTTTCGATGTCATCAGTCCAACAAAAGGAGCGATCTTTCTTAAGAAGATTGTGAATTGGTTTGACCATTACTGCAAAATTAGGAACAAACCTACGGACAAAGTTCATAATACCCATAAAGGCTTGAACCTCCCTTTTGGAAGTAGGGGATGGAAGATTTAGGATCACAGCAATCCTTTCGGGATCTATGCTTATTCCTAAATCAGAGACAATGTGCCCAAGGAGCTTGCCCTTGGTAATGTCAAAGATAGGCTTAGAAGGATTTAAAGAAATGTCGAATTTCCTGCATCGAGGGAGAACCTTTCTAAGATGACCAAAATGATCTGATCGGTTCTTTGAATACATAGTTAAGTCATCCAGATAAATCTGAATAATTTTGTCAATCAGATCGTCAAAAGCCATTTGCATAGCTCTTTGAAAAGTGGCACCTGCATTAGATAAGCCAAAAGGCATGTGTTCATAAGTGAATGTGCCCCAACGTGTAATAAAAGTGGTTTTATATTTATCTTTCCTTTTACCTTGATCTGATTGTAACCAGAAAAACCGTCAAGTAAGGAAATCATTTGTGACCCTGCAACTTGTTGCAAAATCATTTCCATATTAGGGAGAGGAAAATGGTATTTTATGCTAGCTCTATTCAATGCATGAAAATCAAGGCATAGTCTAATCTAACCATTTATTTTTCGAACAGGAACCAAATTGGAAACCCACTCAGAATACTTAACAAGGAAAATTATCCTAGCCTTCAAGAGTTTTTCCAACTCCTTTCAAATGGTTGCTTCAAGTGTGGGGTTAATGGGTGTTTGTTTTTTCCTAACTGGTTTTATGCCCTCCTTGATAGGGATGGCATGTTTTATAAGATCAGGATCAAAACCACGAAGATTCTCATAAGACCAAGCAAAAACATCTTGAAATTCACGAAGTAACTCAGTGAAATTCAATTTTTCTTCATCAGAACATTGGGCACCTATCTTAACATTCTTTGGACAATCGGGTGTCCCAATGTTCAAGGAAATGGTTTCACCCACCTTCCTTTTTGACTCTTCTTTATGTTTTTCTTTGTTGCCTACATCACTCGATGAAAATGAACTTTCTAGAGGAGTCAATCCCTTCAGAATTTTGTTGTCTTCCATGGATATAATCTCCTTGGGCTTGTAAGGTTCATTTTGTATAAAGCACAGATGCTCTCATCACTAGTGAAGACCTGCCATGACTACATTTTCAGGGATATGAGGACGATACAAAGATTGAAAGGTGCAATCAGGTCTTTGTGGCAGAATTTGCCGAGTAGGAGAGGCGACAAAAACAGCTAGCCTATCAGCCATTGAATTCAGTTCCCTTTTAACATGAGTGATGTTGAATGATAACAAGTTTGAGATAAGCACCCAAACAGTTTGGGTGTAACGTTTCATTAACTTGTTGCTAGGAGAATATATCTTACGTACAAGGTTTACAACAAGTTCAAAGTCCCCAAAAATTGTAAGGTGACCACAACCTAAATTATAGACATTTTCAATGCCTAGAAGTAATGCTTCAAATTCGGTGGCATTGTTAGTGCAAGCAAACTCTAACCTATAGGAAAAGTTATCAATTTTACCTACAAGAGAGTACAAGATAATGCCATCTCCATTTCCTTTATTGGAGCATGAACCATCAAAGTGCATATGCCACATCCCATCCTATAGGTTGATTTGTTCCAAGGTAGTGTTGTCCTCATCGGCAAAGATGGAGTACACTCCTAGGTCCTCTTCAATATCATTTACATTAGGTTGTGGGATGCTTTATATATAAGGTGAAATTCTTCCCTCCCTTGGGACTATGATGTTCTTCCCATTTCGAGGAACAGATAAGTGTGTCCCATCAAGTGAGAGGTATCCACCTGTCAAGGCTTGCCAGTCTCTTCCTAAGATGATTGAATAATTACTCACTAGCATGTCAATTACCTGAATATTAAGGGTTGTCCTTATTTCAGTATGCACGCACAAAACCAAGGTCACGTCCTTGATCTCACCTATGGTCGATTGTTGTAAACTATTATAAGAGAGCATGCTTCTGGCATTTTCATTTGTACAAGACAAGCCTAGCTCTTCCATAATAATTTTCAACATTATGCTTGGGCCCAAACCGCCGTCAATCAGGCAACAATGGGCTATTTTGTCCATAATCTTTACAGAAATGAAAACGGAGGATTTTTTATACAGTGTCTAAAATTATTTACACCTACTTTATTTACAATTGAGTCCTCTTCATCTACCTCTTCAGAGAGATTGGCTACAGTGAAAGTTTTTCTTTTCATGAAATTTTTTAGATGATTTTGTTGCTCAGGGAAGATAACCATGTCCGGGAGGGTAGCATCGGTTTTAATATTAGCCAATTGATTGATAATGTTGTATTTGGAAGAGGGAAGAGGGGAGGGAGTTCCTTAACTGTCATGAGTTTTAGTAACTTGTACAGTAGCAGCTGGTGAAGATGAGCTTGGGTTAAAAGAAGTACGAGGGAGATCATATTTTCCTTTTGAATCATAGGATTTATTCCTAGTGTTTATGATCATGGCATCCTCTGGTTCTGTGAAATCTAGAACAACAATGGTAGTTCCAGGCCTTTTGCAAAAGATTTTACCTCTGGCACTCTTCTTTACCTCACAAGTACTTTCCTCATGGTGTTCCTCACAAAAGTTACACCAACTGCGAGGCGTGATGGCTTTAGGCTGAAAGTTGTTTTCATTAGGATTCCTAAAGGGTGCTGAAGAAGAAGATGAAGCCCTAGGGGTAAGTGAAGGGACATTTCCCTTTCGCTCATATGTTATCATTTGGTTATTCATGTTTTGTACAAGCTATAAGAGGGAGGACATGTACGTTTGTTTAATTGAGTCTCCCTTGGGAAGACCTGTCCTTTCAAGTTGTTCTTCATACTCTATACAAGTATGTAGAGCGGAAACAAGATTGTCAATATTTTTTTCTTCAAGCCTATGATGGTAAGGGGAAGGTAGAGAATTATAGTTTTGCATAAAAGTGACTTGGATCTGAGGACGAATAAGTTCAGGAATTCGGTTATATAACTTGGTGAAACGTAAGTTGAAAGACTTGATAGTCTCACCGTCTTTGTACGCAATGTTATTATATTCTCGTAATTGTTCGGTTGGGCTCTTAGATTGCCCATAAGTAGATTTGAACCATTAAACTAACTCCTCCCAAGTGGAAAGAATCTTGGGAGGAAGATCGAAGAAATATGTCGTTGTTTTCCCTTCAAGGGAATTAACCAATAAGCACATACAAGTGTCATTGTCATTGGCTCGTAGGTTGTGATGGGCATTAGAAAATTACACCAAGTGTTCATTCGTAGTGACCGTGTTATTTCCTGAAAACCTAGGGATATGCTCTTTGAATTTTGGAAGTGGATGAGTAGCAGGTGTTAGGTTCGGAGGAGATGATACATGCCACAGAGTAGTAGTAGCATCTTCTTCGAATTGAAAGAGTCTATACTTATTTATGACCTTAGTGGGGTTGGTAGTAGATTGGACAGGAACTTGATGACTATCCAAGCTACCAGTCACTGATGAGGATGAAGATTGAGATGAAGAAGAACCTCCAGTGCCACCAGAGCCACACATAGATGCCATCTTGTGAACAATGGGTAAGGGAGATAAAGACGAACTAGTTGAATCAGACAAAGTTCTCCTTAGAGTACCTTGTTGCGTTGAAAAAACAACGTTTCTTCTTCCTATTTTAGCAATAGGGTTGATCTCAGGTGATAAACCTCTTCTTCTCTTAGAGACCTAAGGGTTTAAGGACATGAAAGGAAGATCAAAACTTTAGGAAAAAGAAAACTATGGTTGATTCCTAGGTTGTCTTTGCCTGGCTTCCCAACATTCTCAGACACTTATGTCTTGTTCAATCACTGCCCACGAGCATTCAAACTCAGCCCCGGTATTAGCAATTTCTTAGATGGTACTGAATAAGGTTAAAGCAATGATGATTTGATCTTTAAGACCGGGCTCAATATTGGGTTGCCTTGTAACAGGTACTGTCATGAATGAAAGAAAACAATCAAAGAATCGAAAGCACAAATATAAAATTTTCAATGATAATCATGCATACAATCAACCAGAGAGATATGGAAGATCTCCCTAGTATGGTCGCCAAATAAATGTTGAGGTAAAGATATGAATTATCTTACTCAATCATTTTCGAATCTCGCTTGGCTAAGACAAGATAGTCGGGAATATCACCCTATGTTTTATAGCCTCAAAATATTTTCACAATCCACAAGTATTAATTACAAGTGTTTAGGTTGATTTTTTATGCAAAGAATGTTGCAAAATAACATATAATTTTATATAATTTTTTGAAAATATACAGATTACAGAAAGTAAATGTGGAGATCAAAAGAAAAAGCAACCAAGTCACAAATACACACAAATGAGATAGAATAGAAATATGCTTTATGTCATTCCAAGAAATCAAAAGTATCTTTCTCTTTACAAAATCCCTGTGAGGGCATGGACCAAAGTCTAATTTAGAGATCCCGGATGAAAACCATATAAAAATACTCTAACAAGAAGTAAAAACTGAACTTCATAATCTGGATCGGCTTGCCACATACTGCTGCCAATTTGACTCTGCACAATATCCTTTATTAGCTATGAAACTTAATCCATAAATAGACAAGTATACACAGACTATCAAAGATAGATCAACACCTTTAAAACAAGCATCTGAATGATTTGGTTTAGTTTTGAACCTTGTTGTCTACAATAGGACCCTGCTGTCAAAAAGAGAATTAGGCTCTGAATAAACTCAAGAATGAATGAAAACTGAAACTATCTCATGAAAACAAAAGAGAAAACCTTAGTATTTCTTTCTCCTTCTATTCTCCTCTTGTTCTTCCTTGTCATTTGGCTTTTATGCATTCCAAATAAGTTGAAGTAGTTCAACTACTTTCTTTAGTTAAGTTAATTAAACTTAACTAATTTTAGTTTAGGGGAAGTAGTAATAATAATAATAGTTAAGGGTGTTTATTTAATAATAACTAAGTAGGTGGGACCCCTTGTGACTCCCTTCTTTTATTCTTTACAAAAATAAACACAATTGGATAATCATTTAAACACATGCCGCCTTATAGCTCCCATAAATACTTTCAAAATTTGAATATTAAATATAAAAAATATTTCAAATCATATCCAAAATATGTAAATATTCACATTATCCAAAAAAAATAGCTTGTTGTCCAAGACTTTCTACCGACCATTGTTTTCAACAACTCAATCATAAACACATAAATTAAAATCCATACTTGCCACTTTGAGAGGCAATCCTTCTTTTATCATTGTTGTCCCCTTTGGACTTCCCAGAAGTAGCCTTTGGTTGATTTGAACCTTGAGGCTTAATCTCACTAATAACATGGGAACAATCGTCCTTCATATGCATACAGGAGGACATTGATTTTGAAGAGTCATTTGAAGGAGAAGAAGGGGAAACAATAACTTTACCTTTATCTTGCACATGGAGGACATCAATTTTAAGCCATTTGCTAGCATGAGAGGAATGAACAGGTGAATGCACAGGGGAAATTTGAACATTAGGATTTACAGGTGGTGGAGGGGGTAATGACAAATTGGACCAGCCACGATGGTGAGAGACTGTCGGATTGACAATCTCTTGCCATCCATCATTCGCAGGGACTTCTGGTTGCAAGGATACATGAGGAGGCACAGGAATACCAGGGATATTTTGGGGCTAGAAGGGAGGTCTCTCTAGTCGAGGTCAAACTATCCTTTGCCCAATCCAATTGAAGAACCCAGCTTGAAACAACTGGTTCAACTCTTGGGGGTTAGCATTAAAATGAATTGAGAATCTAGGCCTTCTAGGCCCTCTGTTCCAGTTACCTCTTCCTCTATTATTTCGTCCATGGATGCCCCTGCTGAAGAAACTCATCCTGTATGCAACAATTCATTAGAAACTAGCCCTTAACAGACCATACATGACATTTTGTTTACATGAAACAAAGTTTGTCTCATAAATTTACATGAGACCCATGCAAATCAATCCATAAAAAGATATTTAATAATTGCCAAGTGAGCAGGGGGTGGATAGGGTTCCTGGGACATCTGGAGGGATTGTAATGAGCGAAAAAGTGGTAGCATGATAGGGGATAAAATACGAGTACTGCTCAACAATTCATTAAATAATTTGACTATGCAATCAATACCAAAAATATCAGCTACCACCTATTTCTGTGCCATATCTTTTGTCATTGTTATACAGAGCTTTTAATTTATTTTATAGAATAGGGGCTGTAAAAATGAAATTGTGATTATGAGGAGGGTATAATGAGTGAAAAAGTGATAGTATGAGAGGGAAAAATATGGATATTGTTCATAAAAATAAATCAAATCAAACAACAACCATAACTCTGTTGAAACTTCATAATCCAATAAGCATTCACTTTTAAAACCAAAACCATTTAACTGTCACTTCTTTACAGAATGTTTGTTGACTTCAAACAAAACATTTCATATGCCCAAAATATTCAATTATAGCAGCCCTTGTATTTATAAATCTTATACAATAGTCACAATAACATCATTTCCATATTTATAATAACATTATAACCCTTTGAGCCACAATCTTTTATATTCCAATGTTAAACCCTTTTTCCTTTTAAGGACAAATAGAAATATGCACAATGATTCTAGCCATCCACATCCAACCAATCATCTTATGTTGCCATAATGATTAGAACCCTGACTTGAACCATCAACTGTAGAAGACTATGTTGGAATCATTATAACAACAAACAAAAATATAAGTGCAACACATCTATCATAGCGCCATTAGTCTACAAGGGGGTCCTACCTACTAGTTTATTATTATTATAAATAAATAATAGAGCTTAGCAATCATTTGCGAGCAGTATGCGTCATTGCGATTTTAAGCGTCAATAAAGGGGAGCAACACAAAAAATGGAATTATGCAAAAAAAGACGAAGCATATTCCCATCAATTACCACTTTCTAAGAAGAATAGGTAGTTGAACTAAGTTTCAAGATAGAATACATTGCCACCAAGGAACAAGTTGCAGATACTGTCACCAAACCCCTTCCCAGAGAAACATTTGAATATCTTAGACATAAGCTGAGAGTTATATTCCTCTCATTTTGTCACCAAAGAAGCACAGCTCAAGAGGAGCATACCTTTTCCAATGATGTCAAAGGAGGAGAATTATAGATAGGGGGAGAGTTGCAAACATGGGGAGGAGAATTACAGATGGGGGGAGGATTGTAGACAGTGGAGAATTCTTTCTATTTTTGGAGGATTACATGTTTTTGAGTATAGGGTTGTCATCAATGACAAAGGGGGAGATTGTTGAATAAAATATTCTCATTGATGCCAAAGATAAGTAAGTATTCAAATATAAATGTGACTTTAATAAATATAAAAGTGAAAAAGTTAAGTGGAAGTGGAGTTTACCTAAAAGTGGAGTAAACATGAAAGTTGATTTAAAAAAAAGGTAAAAGTGAAAGTAGAGTTTACCTAAAAGTGGAGTAAACATGAAAGTTGATTTAAAAAAAAGGTAAAAGTGAAAGTAGAGTTTACACAAAAGTGGAGTAAACATGAAAATGGATTAAAAAAAGGTAAAAGTGAAAGTGCACATGGTATTTGCACATGGATTTAAAAACCATGGTGGTATTTTACCCATGGTATGTTAAAAAGTGAATTAAAATAAAAATGGGGAAAATTAATTATTATTTAATAAAAGTCATGACTCTTCAAATCAACGTGACTTTTCATGTAAAGCTTACGGTAAAGTATAAATGGAGAAGAGGGTTATGAGAAAAAATGTATGTGGGCGAAAATATAATATTCTTATGCATAGCATTTGAGAAAGGACGATTGAATATCATTCAAGGAGCGATGATTAAATATTGGCGAAGATCAGATCTGATATTCTAGCAAATAGATATGGCATTCTAGCAAGCAAAACTTGTAAAGGCATATCTGAAACAAAAGTAGAAGAAAAAGAAAGAAGATCTGGTGAAGGCAGAGCGAAAGCAGAAGTAGTAAGCACATAGCAGATCTGGTGAAAGCAAAAGTAGTGAGCACATTGCAGATTTGGCGAAAGAAAAATGAGTGAGTGATCTGACAAAAGCAGAGGGGATTAGTGTCTTTTGTAGGTCGGTGTCTATAAGCAACAAAGGGGATCAATGTCTCATGTAGGTTGGTTCCTACAAACAACAAAGGAGATCGGTTTCTCGTGTAAGTCAATGGCTACAAAAAGCAAAGGGGATCAATGTCTCATGTAGGTTGGTCCCTACAAACAATAGAGGGGATCAATGTCTCTTGTAGATCGGTGCCTACAAACAACAATGGGGATTGGTGTCTCCAGTAGGTTGGTTCCTACAAACATTTGTAACCATAGGTTGGTGCCTACAAATTAATAAAAAGAAGTTTTTRTGATTTTCTCTCAAAAAAATTTCCATGCTAAATATTGTGTCTTTTGGTTGTTAGGTTTATGTGATTGCTTCATTATGGTTTATGAATATTAAAAAAAAAAAAGATATCATTATATTGATTCACCCCCTCTCAGTACAAGTGTGCTCAAAAGCTTTCACCCTAATACAATAAAAGTTTTATATAATTTTTTATGCTTTTTAATAAGGTTTCAACTTCTACTTGATTATTTGTTTTCTCATTCATAAATTTATTGAAAATTATAAAGATTTTGTCATTATCACATCTTTATGTTGTAAAGAATTTTAACTTCTACTTGATTAATTCTCTTCTCATTTATAAAATTATAAAGATTTTATCATTGTTGTTTTTTTATCACCTTCATGTTGTATAAAGAATTTTAACTTTTAATGGTCTTCTCATTTATAAATTTATTAAAAATCATAAAGATTTTGTCATTGTTATTTTTTATCACACCTGGATGTTTTTAATTGTCTTCTCATTTATAAGTTTAT
>JASDQU010736775.1:197389-215851 GCA_032191745.1 Picea mariana | reverse complement strand
ATGGAGTGGGTTCCCCTTCACCCACATTTTTAAGTGGAAGAGGTTCTACCCTTCTTCAAGATCCTTCAGTTCCTCTGGCAATAATTTTTTGGTAGTGATGGTGACACTAGGTTCTACATCAATGATCTGTCTTCCCTTTTTCGTTTCTGAATCAGAGTCCAAGTTTTCATCTCTCCCCAAGGATTTTTTCTCATCCAACGATGATTGTTTGGAGTGACATTTGTCAATATTGTGCCAAAGGATTTTGTGGAACTTGCACCACTTTCCAGTGTCCTTCTTTGACTTCCCATTACCCTTCTTTGTTGGTGGCTTGGGCTAGTTATCCTAGGGTTGGCCATCCGTTCTCTATTCTTTGGCCTAGGAGTTAGGGACACCCTTACCATACTTTATCTATTGCATATTTGTAGACCTAAAATCTTTATTGTTATTTTTCTTAAATTTCTTCTCGATTTTGACAACATATTGATAAGAGGCTGACAATGACGAGATGTACAGAAAATCCATTTTGGTTGTAATGTCCCTATGTAGATCCGCACGATATTTTAGGAATATATTCCACTTAGGGTCTTTGATACCCATATTGTTTCTTAAGGTATGGAAGGTATTTGTGAACTCCAACACTTTTTGTCCCCTCTCTTGGCACTGTGTGGTCCATATCGTGTACCGGTCATCATAATTTTCAACAGGGTAATATTGTTCCTTGAGGGAATCAACAAAATCTGCCCAAGTGGGTCCTGACCCAAAAATCATAGACTCATCCTCGACATGTTTCTCACAGTAAGTGTCCCACCAATCTATGGCATGGAGAAGGGCCTTAAAGAGCACGAAGGTGATCTTTTCACTGTTGGAAAAATTGTGCATAAAGAAATGTCCCTCTAGTAGACTTACCCATTTTTCCAAAGCATTAGTGTCTATCTGGCCTTAGAATAAATGAATATCAAAGTTAACTTGTACCTTGAAAGGATTCAGACCTTTGAAGTGACTGGTGGTTGAAGGTGCCTCCATTATTTTCAGAAATCGTCGAAGGATCTAGGTGAAATTATCCATCATATCGTTCCTTTGTCATGTGAGGGATTCCTTGAGAAACAATTTGAAAGGGTATACTTTCCCATCATCCCCCTTTTCTTCCACCATGGGAGGTTTCTTGGATGGGAAAGAGTGATTTTATACAAGAGAAACATGCTCGAGACCCAACTCTCTATACCTTGACCTCATCAAGAAGATGCACTATGAATGATAAGGAAAAAACTTCTTTGATACCACCGATCCACATTATTTTGAGAACAACATGAAGGAAGAAATAAAACATAGATATAAAAAGGAAATATACAGTTATATGGAAAGGAATACAATAATACAGTAAAGCTCAGATTCTATTAATGACTATTTGAAATACAAAAGACTGTAAATGAAAAATCACCCAAGGTAGCCAGAATGGTGGAAGCTTATCGCTGAGGAGAGATGTGTCGGCTATGCTTATTCACAATAATATTATTACAATGAGGCTCCAAATTTATTTTTAACATAAATAAGAATGATAAAACCCTAACCCCGAGAGATGAAATTCCAAAAGGTTTGTGGGCCCTGATGGAGGAAGTTGATACATCAACTTCTCGAGGGAGTAACTTTTGCATACGAACTTCGTTTTGGGTGCTCAATGCCAAGTTTAGGAACATTAAGGGTTGGTAAGAATAAATTACCTATAATATAAGATTCAAGCAAGGTTTTCCCCTATCCCCTGACCTTTTCAGTATTTATATTGATAAGTTAGAATATTGTTTAGAGGACACATGCTGTGTTGGACCAACTCTCGCTAGTATAGTCATTATACTCCTTATTTATGATGATGATATTGTTCTTATTGCAAAGAGCCCCTATGACCTAGGTAATAAACTAATAATCCTCAAGGACTTCTACTCTAGTATGGGCATGACTGTGAACAATGAAAAAACAAAGGTTATGATAATTAAATCCAAAAGGATCGCCTACGATACTTTTGTTTATGACATCAATATCTTGGAGGAAGTGCCTTCATAAAAATATCTTAGAATCAATATCCACCACAACCTTAATTGGAACTATAGTGTTGAAAAAAGGATAAATAGATGGTGGAAAGCTTATTATGGGATCAAAAACAATTGTAAATCAGAAGACCTTTGGCTTTGGAATAAAAATAAAATCCTTTTTAACATTCTCGTCACTTTGGTTATCTTATATGGATGTGAAGTTCGGGGTTACAATGTATCTATAGAATCTTGGAGAAATATATGATAGATCGAAAAGAATTTTATAACTTATAATCTCAAAATTAAGGGAAATACACCCTATCATATCCTCCTCATAGAAGCAATCATTTCCCCCATTGAGGGAATTTCTATTATTATATACCTAACGTAAAATAACAAGATAAACAACATGGATGACAAGAGGCTCCTCAAAATTGCTTCAAACTCTAGACAAAACCACCATCATCTCAAGAGGGTATGGCATAAAGATGCCAAATCTTGGCTAAATTATTGGGGAATACAAGAAGCCATCATGTAAAATATCGATACTACTACAAATATTATGACTTCTAAATTTAAGGATAATATGTGGTGTGATAAAGAATTAAAGGTTAAAAGGAAATTAAGATACTAAAATGAGGTGGTCAAACCTAATTTAGAAGATCCAAATTACCTCTCAGTTTTGAGAAGTGCAAAGAAGAAAATCAAGATTTCTAAAATAAGAATAAACTCTCATGAGATACATAGTGAAACTAGGCATTGGACAACTCCAAAAACAACACGGGATGAAAGAATCTATCATTTTTGTGACACTAAGAGGGTAGAATATGAAAACCACTTCCTCTTATATTTCCCTACATATAGACATATTAGATCCCAATTTCAAAATATTTTCCACAATACAGACCTTCCTAACCTCCTAAGTCATAAAAACTATGGTGATCTTGGAACGCTTCTCTTAGTGATTTTCAAGCATAGAAATACAATTTTAAATAAATTGAAGCAATCTCTTACCTTCTTAAGGTCCGATAGAACAATTGGTCTCAGTGGACGTTAATCATCATCATCATCATCATAAGAGTAATTTGATTAATATTTATAGTTATAAAGTAGGATTAGTGATATATATATATGTGTGTGTGTGTGTCACTAATCTCACTTTACAACTATAGATATATATAATTAAAAACAACACACAACAAAAAAGGATTCACTAAGTCAAAGGACAATATCTAAAACCAAATACTTGAGCCACTAATGATCATAAAAAGGAACTAAACTTCTATGTATAATATTTCCAGAGATGAATTCTTCCAATATCAAAAAGTTTTCAGACCCAACTAAAGATTCCTTGGAAAGAGATTCCACCTGGGCATTTAAGTGTCTAAAAATATACTTGAAGGAAATCACCTGAAATGTTTCTAAAATTATTTTCAGGATTCGACCAATATTAACAAGAGCATTGTTCATGATATGTACAACACCCAACATCCAGTATATGAATAGTTTGGAATCATAAAGTACATGTAATTTTATCACACCCTAGACAAGAGCATACTTCATCAGTTCGAATATAACATTGAACTCACTTAGATTGTTAGTTCTAATACCCAAACAAAATTTCCCTATAACAAAATTATTTTCATTAAAAAAAAGGTATGAATCCGCTACCACAACTTTGCCCCTACTCTTGTTATTCCCCATCAAATAAACCCCATGGGTAATATTGGTCTATATCTATCAAGAAGAGGACCAGAGGCTGGACCACTACTTCTGCAACTATGAAGAATTCCATCATATCGAAAACCTACTGAGCAATTTGGAAAGATGGTATCCCTCTACCTTCAAAACATATGTTTTTCCTGGTGATAAATATTCCCTATACCATGAGAGGTGGAAAATATCTCCACTTATTTTACTCAAGGTTGTTGAATAATTCCAAAAAACATTCATTCAGAGAAATTTTACTTGACAAGGGAGAAAGGCCCAACTAACTATTGATAACTACCCAAGAAACAACTAAGAAAGGACAATTATGGAACAAGTGAAAGTCTATTTCTTCCTCTAATTTACATAGGTATCATAGACGAATACCTTTCTTACCACTCCTTTGCAACAAATCCTAAGTAATAACCCTTTCCTTGAGAACTAACCATAAAAATATTATGCTTTTTTATGGGAAATAGATCTTCCAAATTTTTTTTTACCACCACTTCTCAATGGGATCAACCTCATCCATTGACACTAGATACCCGAGCTTGGAAGAATATTCTCCCCCCGAGTTTTTGAAGACCCAAGCAATCACAAAATATTTTCTTGTTGAATACCCAAGCCATCAAAAAATATTTTCTTGTTGAAGACCCAAGCCATCAAAAAATATTTTCTTGTTGAAGCCCCAAGCCATCACAAAAGTTCAATTCCTTTTTATGATCATTAGTGGCTCAAGTATTTGGTTTTAGATATTGTCCTTTGACTTAGTGAATCCTTGTTTGTTGTGTGTTGCTTTTAATTATATGTATTTATATTTATAAAGTAGGATTAGTGATACATACATGAACCACTAATGATCATAAAAAGAAACTAAAGTTCCATGGATACCATTTCCAAAGATGAATTATTCTAATATCAAAACGTTTTTAGACCCAACTACAACTTCCTTGGAAATAGAGTCCACCTGGGCATTTAAGTTTCTAAAAAATACTTGAAGGAAATCACATGAATATTTTTTGAAATTATTTTTACGATCCAACCAATATTAAAAAGAGCATTGTTCATGATCTATACAACACCCAACATCCAGTCTATGACTAGTTTGGAATCATCAAGTACCTGTAATTTTAGCACACCATAACCAAGAGCATAGTTCAACATTCCAAAGATAGCATTGAACTCACTTGTATTGTTAGTTCCAACACCCAAAAAAACAGATGATGATAGTGTCAATGACTAGGAAAGAGCACTCTTCATGGAAATGGAAACTTAGAAAGTAAATGATAAAGATTATGAAGAAGGTGAAGTAGATCTTGAAGGAAAAATAATCATCACCTTAAGTCAGATAAAAAGAGAAAGGAAGAAAAGAAATCCATTCAAGAAATAATTGATCAAACTAAAGAAGAGTTCTCAAAATTCCAAAGAAGTTGCTCATTTAAAAACTAAGGTAAAAGAAGCAGAAAAGAGAGAAAATATTTGACAATTCATTTTATGGAAAGACCTGGAGAATTAAATAGGCTTAAAGAAGAATTCAGTCAACAAGAAAGAAGACTTGAAGAATATACCATCTCCTTGAAAACCCAACTTGAATAAGAAAAGAGAATGGAATAAGTAATGAAGATCCAGATGATAAAGGAAGAAGAATATTGTGATAAGATTGAAGGAAAAGTTGTGTCATTGAGGGTTGAATTCAATAAACTGAACATGAACTTGAAAATCTCCCAAGCACTAGAAGATATTATCAATAGTCAAAGGACATGTTATGATAAGTATATACTAGGATAAAATCAAATTCATTTTGAGAATGGTTCAAGCTCCATTACGAAAGAAGAAAAACAAAAGAGTTATGCAAAAGGCAACATATGTCCCAAGAATTCAAAGGAGAATATTCAGGTAATGCAAGGAGATCAACCCATAAGAGGAATACAAATTAAACAATCATAAATAGAGAGGAATGAATGTAGATGAAGTGTATTTTCAAGAAGATATTTTACCTCCAGAAATCAAAGAAGCTTCAATCATCGTGAAGAAAACAACAAAATAGAGGATCATGATTAACTAAGGCATGAATTCAAAAGGACTACATCATAGAGAGGATCATTGGCTCCCAGGTATCAAAGTTTATTTCTTGGTCATTTTTTTACTAGTAATAACTTTGGACATAAAGCTATCAATCACAGAGTGTATGGAATAAAAGTTCAAGCAAGAAATGTTTATGTGGGCCACTTCAATACTGAACATTACAAATGCCACAACTATAGACACATAAATCATGATTGTAGAATCATGATGAAGTCTTCCATGAAGGAAAACACTGATATCAAGTACAAGAAGGTTTGGATAAGGAAACAAGAACAAGAAGAGAAGGTGAATGAAGAACTCCCAGAGATCATACTTAGAGGATTTATAGAGTTTCATGACAAATATACATGAAAAGAGGAAAATGTTGAGATTCATAATGATGATCCTGATGCAAATCAACTTGAAATATTCTTCTAAGCCATATAGCATGGAGACTCCCAATAATGTGAATGTTGAAGAGGGGGAGTATAAATAGTAAGTGTTACATATTAGAGAACTATCTTTCAAACAATATGAAGTGTTCGTTTGCAGTTTTTGGAAGGCATATTCATAATGATTCGAGGAAGAGATTCATAGGAGATTCAAAACATGTATTCAAGTAGGGATATATTCATTACCTAATGTTGTATAATTATGAGCATAATTGATTCATCTTGAGAAGCAAATATATGTGGTAATCAGTTTCAACAATGACATATGGGTCATCATTGTGTGCAGTTAAGTAGCAGAGTCATGGACAGTTTCATGACATATGGAAAAAATTGAATTCATGAGATATTTGACAGGTCTAGAAGACAACACTTGACATGAACCAAAGAGGATACATGACAGTGGATGAAATCATGATATCATAAGGAATTTCATAAAGGAATATGGATTTTTTGTAAAGCATATGACTTTTAAGTAAATCATATTGATAATTGGAACCATCTTGTCCCAAGAAGGCAAGCAGTGAAAGGAACAATAAGACATGGGGAGAGAAACCATTAAGAGGATCTATATTGTCAAGAGAATATTGTTGAATGATTATGTCATTAATTTCAGTGCAATGAAGATGACAAGCCATGAATACTTGAATTCAAGGGATGAAGGAACCCTAACATGAATGCTTTTAATATGCGTCAATAGATTATAGTAATAGGAAGCACCAATGGACAAAAATCACTGGAAGAGAGGAAATAAAGCACAACATCTTGAAAAATAAGATAGGGGGAGAGAAATCATAAGATGGAGTTACCCTTAATGTCAAAGGGAGAGAAAAAGAACAAAACTAGAAGATAAAGATCAAAAGCATGAAGATGATGAGAGAGATTGTAATGGGGAGTTACCATTTTCCATTGATGTCAAAGGGGGAGAGGAAGTTCAAAAAGAATGTAGACAAGGGGAGCAATGGCCATAGGTGGATTATGAGTGTTGCCATCAATGGAAAAGGCGGATATTGTTGGAAATCTAGTTGTCATTGATGTCAATCCTGGTCAACCCTAGAGGAAGCCCCACAAAAAGTTTGGAAGCATATAGAAGTGATGGGTGTATTTTTAGAAATATCCAAAGTGGTTCCCCTTATGGCGTATATTTATGCATGAAACTCATGGGAAAAAAATTTGAAGAAGTATACAAGAATACCTGGAAATATGGCTAAGTGGTTAAATGGTTTAGAAGCCACGTAGGTGTGGTCATGAAGCTCGAAGTTGTTTGAGGAAAAAGAGGATGAAGGGCATTGAAAATTCATGAAAAACCCTCATAGATGGATAGTCCTCATCATGTTGTTTCTAAGGGAAGGTGGTACGCTCATGGTTCCTCATGGTTGATAATTTATGTGCTCTTAAAGTTCAAGCTCTAAAGTATGGTCATGAAGCCCCTAATTCAAGGTCAAGAAGTTACAAATTGGCCCCAAAATTAATTAAAGGAGAAATTTTGTTAAAAATAAGAAGTTACAAGTCGATCGTAAAGTTAAGCAAGGGAGGTACTTGGAAAACTATAAATACACATCAATAACCTCTCATTTTTTCATCCACCTAAGTGTGTGTTTATTTTATGGAGCTGGCATAAGTGGGTATTCACTTGTGCTAGAAGGATTGGCAATCTCAACAAAGGAAATATGGCCTAGGAGAATGGAGGTCGAGGAGAGAAAGGATTACAAAGGTGACTAAAATATATTTGTATGGTTATCCATGGGTTGTAGTGGGGAAAGGCATGTATTTATGAGATTATATATGGGTTGCAGTGGAGCAAGGCCTGGATGTACATGGGTCATAGTGAGGCAAAGCGCGGATGTCCATAGGTTGATAGTGTATGAATTGCGTATCTGTGAAAAAGAGTTTTGAAGAAGGTGTTACTCTCTTGATGCTGAAGTTGAGGTAGGTCTATTGGTTTGAGATATGAAGTACCAGGTTTTAAAGAATGAAAAGGTATGTTATTATATACATTTTGAGGCTTGTATTTTGAAGGTCATGGTATATACTAAAGGCATATCTTGGAGGTTATGGTACATGGTTTATGGCATATCATTTGGTACATGGTTGAGGCATATCATGAATTATATAACATATGTTTGAGTCACATATTTTGGTATATTTTTTATGCATATCATGAATGATATGGCATATGTTTGAGTCATATCCTCGGTACATGGTTTATGGAGGTTATGGTACATGCTTGAGGTATATCTTAGCACATGGTTTGGATGCATATCTTGATGATGTTGGACATATGTTTTGAGAGATTTTATTGGTGATCTTGGATTATGATTTCTATGAATGGATTTGGCTTTGTTGATGATGATGTTTATTATCACTTATAATTAACCTATCACTGTCTATGATAATCAACCTTCCACGAGTTTCGCGACATGGGTTAACCCCCTCTCATGGATCCTTACTCTAGGGATTGTCATAGAGATTAATGCCTATGGGTTTTTGTATAATGACAGTATTAGTCAAAAAAATGGTATCAGAGTGACAAGTCTCAAGTTCAAAAATTTCCCGACACACGTTGAGGGAGAGATTGTTGGACGTTGGGTTCAACGCTTCCCACTAGTTTCACGACATGGGTTAACCTGCTCTCTTGCTGCAGAGAAACTTGAAATATTCTTCTAATATATTTGTCCTGGAGAATATTATTAATGTGAATGTTGAAGAGGGGGGAGTCTAAGAAACAAATGTTACATATTAGAGAACTATATTTTGGATAGTATGAAGTGTTCGTTTGCAGTTTTTGGTAAGGAAAATTCAGAATGATTTGAGGTAGAGATTCATAGAAGATTCCAAGCATGTATTTAAGAAATAATATATTCATTATAGAATGTTGTACAATTGTGAGTATATTTTACTCAACTTGAGAAGCAGAGATATGTGTTCATCAATTGCAGTAGTGATAGATGGGTCAACATAATGTGCAGTTAAGTAGCAGAGTCGTGGAAATTTTCGTTACATATGGAAAAAAATTAATTCAAGAGATATTTGATAGGTCTAGAAGATAATACCTAACATGGAAAAGAGAGGATACATGACATTGGATGGAATCATGAGCTCAAAAAGGAATATGGACTCATTGTAAAACATATTTCTCATAAGTAAAGGATATTTACAGGTGGAACCAACTAGTCACATGAAGGAAAGCAGTGAAAGGTAGATAAAGACAGGTGGAGAGAAACCATAAGGAGGATATATACTATCAAGATAATATTGTTGAATGATTATGTCATTGATGTCAGTGTAGTGAAGATGACAAGCCATGAAGAATTGAAGTCAAGTGATGAAGGAACCTTAACATGAATGATTTTAATATACATCAATAAATTACAGTAACATGAAGTACAAATGGACAAAAAGAATTGGAAGAGAGGACATAAATCCTGACATCTTGCAAACTAAGACAGGGGGGAGGGGAGTTACCCTTAATGTCAAAGGGGGATAAAAATAACAAAAACAAAAAAAACATATCAGAAGCATGAATACGAGGAGAGAGAGTTTGTCAGGTGGATTTACGCTTTTCCATTGATGTCAAAGTGATGCAGGAGCATTGCAAGTAACCAACCAAGTGAGCATGAAGGAAAAAGACATCTGGAAAGTGCAACACACATTTTGCATGTTTTGGAAATGTTTTTGAAGCATTAATGCAATGGTTAAAGGGAAGCGTACTTGCGTATTGTAAACAGATCATGAGAGATTCGCTCTCATCTGTAGAATGTAGAGGCATTTATGCATAGTTAATGAAAGTAGGTAGATTTAAATTCCAGATTAGATAGTTTTAGGAACAGGAGGGGAAATGACTATAGACACCCTCATCTTTGTATCATTGTATCAATTAGAATTAGATCAATTAAGCACATTAGCATAGAGAAGAAGAGAGTTGTAGTAGAAGAGCTATAGAGGATAACCCATGCACAGAAGCTTGAATTAATATATGAATCTTTGATTTAGACTCATGGTGTTATGATGTTTTCTGTGTATACATGCTGAATGGTCTGTGTACAGTTTATTACTCTCTCTATCATGCATTTGTTATTATGTTGTGTGTGAATGTATGTTTTCATGTTGAATGTTTAAATTCTGAGAGAGAGAGGAAATGAGTTTCAATTGTTTCTCATCCTGAGTGAGAATTTCCTGCAAGGAGTGCAGTGAAACGTCCAAAAGGAGTTCATTGACGAAGGCTAAGAGTTTATCTCTGAAAGATTAGGAGGGATACCATTGTTCTCATTTTAGGAGAAGTGCAAGACAAGCACAGAAGCCGTGCAAGGTGTGCACAAGTTGATCGAGACCTTAGAACTTATCAACTAAGGTTGAGATATTGAAGGACTGTTGTTGTAGAGAAAGTGCACAGAGTCGTGAGTTCAAATACCTAAAAGTATTTGAAGGATTTTCCACAAGGAGTGCGTGCATGAGTTCTTTTGTGATTTGAAGTTGTCAGAGAAAATCTCAGAAGGGTTAACGCCTTTGAAGTGTTCAATGGGGGGATTCGAAGTCATTTCACAAGATCTGAGTTCTAGTATAAGAACACTAGTTCATTTTGAAGGAGTTGTCAAGGAAGAAATTGAGCGGTCAGAATTCTCTGAGGAGAACTCCCAAAATCACGAGAACCATAAGATCCAGAGAAGTTACAAGGTGGATAAGGAGGGATGAATCCATCACTCTGGTAATAGGAGTCAACGTGGATAGTTGATCATGATCTGCTGAAGCGTCAGATTATTTCAGAAATTCAGGATTTGTGAGTCCGGAGTGTAATTCCAAAAACCCTTGGTCACTCTAACTCCCGAATAGTGAAAAGAATAGTCTAGGACAAATTTTGGAATTTTGGCATTGCTGTTGACAAGGAGTAGAGTGCTCCACATTAGAAGCTCTGAAATCGTGAAACATGAAATACCTTTGGAGGAGCGTTTCAGCAATTTGACATTTTGGGAATCAATATTTCGGCATTTCCGTTGACAAGAATTCGGGGCACTTCACATGAGAACCCCTGAAATTGTGAAACGCGAAATAGTGTGAAGTGGCGTTTCAAAAATTCGGTGTTTCGGGGTTCAGGAACCCGAGAGGACAATGTTCTGGGATCAAGAGTCTTGGACTCCCGATACCCGAAAGTCCGAAATCACGTGGGTCATCGAATCGAAGGGAGGCTTATAGCCATTGATACCATTGGAGATATTGTTTCAGAGTTCGGGGTTTGTGGAGGTTAGAGGGCTAGAAGCCTTACATCAGGACTCGCGAAATCACGAAGTCAGAAACCCCGAAAAGGCGAAAAGTTCCGATAGAAGCTAGTCTCTTGCTGAACGTTTCAGGTTTTGACATTTTGGCAGTTGTGAAGACAAGAGGTCGGGATTCCTTGTTCTGGAACTCGCGAAGTCGCAAAATGTGATATAGCCGTGTAGGAGGATGGGTCAAGAATTTTGGGAAAATTGAAATTTCGGGTTTTGGAAGGTGGAAAGGTTGAGAACCTTGACAAGAGGATTCGTGAAATCGCGAAACCCGAAATCCCAAAAAGGAAAGAAAAGGAAGGTCCCGATAAGAAATAAAGGCACGATCAATTTATTGTGGTCAGGGGAGTTGAGTGGTGCTTTGTGTTGGTTCACATGGGCATACTTATAAAGACCTATGGAAAAACACTGTTGTTATGTGTGTAAAGAATTTTCGAGAGGAAATAAAAGAGCCAGTCAGACTCTAAGGGGACAAAGTTGAAAGATCATGTGCGGACCTCGATCTGAGGATTGGGGGTCTGCATCAGAAGTGGTATCAAAGCATAGAAAAAGTTCTTTGTTTTCTATAGCAGAGGAAGGAAGAAAATATTTGCATCCATGCTGCTAAGAAGAAGAGACAGACCAATGCTTGATCTAGCAGTGGAAAGAGAAATGCACAAACTACGTGCTAGGCTTGATGCCATGGAGACAACACAGAGGTGCACAATCAATGCTAGTGATATCAACGAGGATGAAAGTGAAGATGAAGCTGGACATGAAGGACAAGAAGTTGCAAATGAAGATGCAACAAATGAATGCCTATTCAGGGTTGTTGCAAGGATAGGTGCCAGGGCAAAAATGGAGATTCCAATGTATGAGGGAAACCTGGATGTTGAAGAGCTTCTAGACTGGATTAGAGCTTTGGATAAATATTTTGACTATGAAGATGTTGAGGAAGACAAAAAGGTTAAACATGTTGTTACAAGGCTTAAAGGGCTTGCAACATTATGGTGGGATGAACTACAGGCTGACAGACGTTGCAAAGGCAAGCAGAAAATCAAGAGTTGGGATTTAATGGTTGCGAAGATGAAAGCCAAAATCATACCCAAGGACTATCAAATTACTCTGTTTCGGAGAATGCAAAATTTGAGACAGAAGTTGAGTTCAGTGAAGGAATACACTGAGTAATTTTACAAGATAAACATTAGGGTAGGTCATCGGGAAAGCAATGATGAAAAGGTTGCCAGGTACATGAATGGTCTAAGATACGATATTTAGGACAAGATGAGCATGATGACCCTTAGGAATGTAGAAGATTCTTATCAGATGGCTTTGAAAGCTGAAGAGAAGTTGAGCCGAAAGTAAGGTCAGAGAGGCCGAGGCAGAAGTCAAGCCAGAGGAAAAACAATTGCCTAAGACAGGAATCAGAAACCTAAAGAAGAGTGGAAGAAACCTTAGACTCAACATGAGAGAGGTGGAAACTCACAGAGAGGGTAGTATGCTGATAAGAATACTTTTCCTTGAACCAGAGGAAGGGGAAGAGGCAGAGGTGGAGAAATAAAATTCTTTACCTGTGGAAAAAATGGACACAAATCCTATGAATGTCTAGATAGAAAGAAAAAAGGAGGTGAAACTCACATTGCCGAAGAACAAGGATGGAATGTTGAGGCTAGAAGATCACTGATGATGAGAAAAGTTCTCCTAACGCTAGAGAAGAAGGCGGAGAACCCAATCCAAAGGAACATACTTTTTCGGACTTCTTGCAAGACCAAAGATAGGGTATGCAAAGCTATCGTGGACAGTGGTAACATAGACAATCTCATTTCTACAGAGATGGTAGAAAATTTGGCGCTGTATACTATTGAACATCCAAGCCCATACAGAGTTTCATGGTTACAAAAAGGACATCAGGTAAATGTCACTAAACAATGTTTAGTTGAATTTAAAATAGGAGGATATAAGGATGAAATACTATGTGATGTCACTCCCATGGGTGTTTGTCATCTATTGCTGGGTAGACCGTGGTAATATGATAGGAATGTGATTCATGATGGGAGAAAGAACACATACACCCTGGAGAAGAATGGGAGAACTCACATGTTGCTGTCGATTAAGGATAAAGAAACGAAACCAGAAGTGAACAACACTGTACTTCTCATGAGTGGGAAGGAACTTATTAAGGAGGTTAAGAAGAAGGAAGATACATAATTCATTGTGGTTAGGAAGCCTAGAATTGTTTTAACCAGTACAAGAATGGATGATTTACTAGAGGAAATCCAGAAGTTGCTGGAAGAGTTTGCTGATATAGTAGTGGACGAACTACCTTGTTCGTTGCCACCGATCAGAAGTATAAGTCATCACATCGATATTATACCTCGAGCTAGTTTACCAAACAAAGAAGTGTACAGATTGACACCACAGAAGAATGAAGAGGTCAAGAGACAAGTCCAGGACTTAATGGACAAAGGGTTGATTCGAGAAAGCTTGAGTCCATGCGTTGTTCCAACAATGCTCAACCCAAATAAAGATGGAGGCTTGAGAATGTGTACATACTCGAGGGAAATCAATAAGATTACCATCAGGTACAGATTTCCATTGCCAAGGATGGATGATTTGATGGATTGCTTCAGTGGAGCAAATGTTTTTTCAAAGATTGATTTGAAAAGTGGATATCATCAAATTTGTATGAGAGAAGGTGACGAATGGAAGACAACATTCAAGACGAATGAGGGGTTGTATGAATGGCTTATTATGCCATTTGGCTTAACAAATGCACCCACTACTTTCATGAGATTGATGAATGAAGTCCTAAAAGAGTTTATCGGGAAGTTCGTCATTGTATATCTGGACGATATATTAATCTTCAGCAAGACCAAAACAAAACACTTGAAACATTTAGCTACAGTGATGAGAAGATTACAGCAAGAGAAGTTGTTTATAAACATGAAGAAATCGACATTCATGAGGACATAACTCATTTATTTGGGGTTTCTTATCTCTGTAGATAAGCTGAAAATGGATCCAGATAAAGTGGAGGCAATTAAGAATTGGCCATCATCGAAGAGTGTGTTTGAAGTTCGAAGCTTCCATGGTTTAGCTAGTTTCTACAGGAAATTCATTCAAAATTTCAGTGGGATTAGCGCACCAATGATGGACACAGTAAAGAAAAGACATAAATCTTTTCATTGGATAGAGGAAGAAAAAAAAAGTTTCAATTTGCTAAAGAAAAGGATTACTGAACACCCAATTCTTGTGCTGCCAGTTTTCAGTAAGACATTTCAGGTTAAGTGTGACGCTAGTGGATTTGCAATTGGAGCGGTCTTGAGCCAAGATGACAGGTCGGTCACGTATTTCAATGAGAAACTAAATGAAGCAAAGGTTAAGTACTCCACATATGACAAAGAATTTTATGCAGTCATACAAGCGCTGAAGAAATGGAGACATTATTTGGTTCCTAAAGAGTTTGTTTTGTACAATGATAATCATGCCTTACAATTCATGACTCAATAGGAAAAGTTGAACCAAAAGCATGCAAAATGGGTTGAATACATGCATAATTTTACTTTTGTAATTAAACATATTTCTAGAACTGCTAACAAAGTTGTTGATTCTTTGAGCAGGAAATGTTTGCTTATGCAGGAATTTAGAGTCAAAACTTTGGATTTTGATAACCTCAAAGAAATGTACAAGGATGACCCAGATTTTAGGGACGTGTATGAGGCATCTGAGAATCCAATTCTCAGGGACAGAAGCCAGTGGACCAAATATATGATCCAAGATGGATTATTATTCAGAAGCAATCAATTATGTATTCCAAAATGTTCCATGAGGGAGAATCTGTTGAAAGAAAAACACAGTGGAGGATTGGCCGGACATTTCGGTCATGAAAAAATGTTCTTGAAATTAAATGGCTCATATTTTTGTCCAGGGATGAGGACATATGTCAAAGTATTTGTGGACAGATGTAGAATTTGTCAGCACACAAAAGGAAAAAGGAAAAACACAGGGTTATACCAGCCATTACCCATACTAGAGAGGCCGTGGGACACAGTGAGCATGGATTTTATATTGGGGCTACCAAGAATGAAAAGAGGATTTGATTAAATATTTGTGGTGGTAGACAGATTTTCAAAGATGACACATTTTATACCATGTCAGAAAACCAGCGACACAACGCATATTGCGAATCTATTTTTCAAAGAAGTCGTCAGACTTCACGACTTACCAAGGAGTATAGTTTTAGATCGAGATACCAAGTTCGTAGGACATTTATGGAGGACTTTATGGAATAAGTTGGGGACACACTTGTCATTTAGCTCAACATATCTCCCTCA
Organism: Picea mariana; assembly: GCA_032191745.1. NCBI lineage: Eukaryota > Viridiplantae > Streptophyta > Pinopsida > Pinales > Pinaceae > Picea > Picea mariana. Next base: position 200,051 of record JASDQU010736775.1, on the reverse strand, counting down.
TATGGATGGGTAGATAGAAGTTGTGAACATGAGCTTGGGAGATTTACTGAGGAGCCTAGTGACTGAACACCATAGTCAGTGGGATCACATTCTACCACAAGTGGAATTTTCTTATAATGATTCAATCAATAGAAGAACAGGGAAGAGTCCATTCCAAATCATATATGGAATGCATCCAAGGGGAGTTTCTGAATTAAAAGATATGGAACAAATTTAATTCAGAAGTGCTAGTGCAGAGGATTTTGTAGAGGCATTGAAGGAACTTCACAACCAAGTGAGGGAACGTTTTCAAAATTCGAGTCAAGAGTATAAACACAGAGTAGATAAACAAAGGTGAGAACTTCAGTTTGAAGTTAGTGATCTGATTCTTGCACATCTGAGGAAAGAAAGGTTTCCAAGGGGAACATATAACAAAATGAAAATGAAGAAGATTGGACCATGCAAGGTCATGAAGAAGTTTGGGGCAAACACATATGAGATTGAATTACCTGATGGGATCAGAATTTCATCGATATTCAATGTTGTGGATTTTTACCCTTACAGAGATGAAGAAGCAGGAGTAGAGAATAAACAGACAGAGGTTCAGTGGACTAAACAAATGCCTATAGCTGAAAAGCCACAGATGGAAAGTATACTTGACAAGAGAATCAACAAGAGGACTAGGAGGAAAGAGTATTTTGAATACTTGGTCAAATTGAAGGGACATCCAGTTGAAGATGCCAGTTGGGAAGATGAAGTAGAAAATCAGAAGAATGGACAAATCGTGCATGAGCTCATGAACAGGAGTTCATGAAATTTTTCAAGCAAGGGAGTATGATGCAGAAGCATCACAAGCAGGTAGCCAAGAGAGCATGAAGGCAGAAGATAGCTAGAAAGTGCAACACACATTTTGCATGTTTTGGAAACGTTTTTGAAGCATTAATGTAATGGTTAAAGGGAAGCATACTTGCGTATTGTAAACAGATCATGAGCGATTCACTCTCATCTGTAGAATGTAGAGGCATTTATGCATAGTTAATGAAAGTAGGTAGATTTAAATTACAGATTAGACAGTTTTAGGAACAAGAGGGAAAATGACTATAGACACCCTCATCTTTGTATCATTGTATCAATCAGAATTAGATCAATTAAGCACATTATCATAGAAAAGAAGAGAGTTGTAGTAGAAGAGTTGTAGAGGAGAACCCATGCACAAAAGCTTGAATTAATATATGAAGCTTTGATTTAGACTCATGGTGTTATGATGTTTTCTGTGTATACATGTTGAATGGTTTTCTTACAGTTTCTTACTCTCTCTGTCATGCATTTGTTATTATGTTGTGTGTGAATGTATGTTTTCATGTTGAATCTTTAAATTATGAGAGAGAGAGGAAATGAGTTTCAATTGTTTCTTATCCCGAGTGAGAAGTTCCTGAAAGGAGTGCAGTGAAACGTCTGCAAGGAGTGCATTGACGAAGGCTCAAAGTTTATCTCTGAAAACTCAGGAGGGATACCATTGTTCTCATTTCAGCAGAAGTGCAAGACAAGCACAGAAGTTGTGCAAGGTGTGCGCAGGTTGATAGAGACCTTAGAACTTATCAGCTAAGGTTGAGAGATTGAAGGACTATTGTTGCAGAGAAAGTGCACAGAGTCGTGAGTTCAAATACCCAGAAGTATTTGAAGGATTTTCTGCAAGGAGTGCATGTAGGAGTTCTTTTGTGATTTGAAGTTGTAAGAGAAAATCTCAGAAGGGTTAATGCCTTTGAAGTGTTCAAAGGGCGGAGTCGAAGTCATTTCGCAGGATCTGAGTTCCATTATAAGAAAACTGGTTCATTTCGAAGGAGCTGTCAAGGAAGAAATCGAGCGGTCAAAATTCTCCGAGGAGAACTCCTGAAATCATGAGAAATGTAAGATCCAAAGAAGTTACAAGGTGGATAAGGAGGGATGAATCCATCACTCTGGTAACAGGAGTCAACGTGGACCGTTGATTGTGATCTGCTGGAGCATCATATTATTTCAGAAATTCAGGATTTGTGAGTCCGGAGTGTAATTCCAAAAACCCTTGGTCACTCTAACTCCCGAATCATGAAAAGGATAGTCTAGGATGAATTTCAGAATTTTGACATTCCTATTGATAAGGACTAGAGTGCTCCACATCAAAAGCTCCAAAATTGCGAAACGCGAAATACCTTTGGAGGAGAGTTTTGGCAATTTGACATTTCGGGAATTGGGATTTCGACATTCCCATTGACAAGAATTAGGGACACTTCACATGAGAACCCCCAAAATTGCAAAACACAAAATAGTGTGAAGTGGCGTTTCGACAATTCTGTGTTTCGGGGTTCGGGAACCTGAGAGGACAATGTTCTGGGATCAAGAGTCTTGGACTCCCGGTACCTGAAAGTCTGAAATCACGTGGGCCGTCGAATCGAAGGGAGGCTTATAGCCATTGATCCCATTGGAGATATTGTTTCGGAGTTTGGGGTTTGTGGAGGTTAGAGAGTCAGATGCCTTACATCAGGACTCGCGAAATTGCGAAGTCCGAAACCCCGAAAAGGCAAAAAGTTCTAATAGAAGCCAGTCTCTTGTTAAACATTTTGGGTTTTAGCATTTTGGAAGTTGTGAAGACAAGAGCTTAGGATTTCTTGTTTTGGAACTCTTGAAGTCATGAAACACGATATAG
>JASDQU010736775.1:132352-148981 GCA_032191745.1 Picea mariana | reverse complement strand
GTATTTGATAACCATATTGGTGTGTAAGGTATGGAAGGTATTTATGAAATCCGACACTGTTTGGCCCCTCTCTTGGCACCATGTGGTCCATCTCATGTATTGGTCATCATAATTTCCAACATGGTAATATTGTTCCTTGAGGGAATCAACAAAATCCTCCCAAGTGGGTCCTGACCAAAAAATTTTAGAATCATACTCGACATGTTTCTCATGGTAAGTCTCCCACTAATATATGACATGGAGAAGGGCCTTAAGGAGCGTGAAGGGAATCTTTTCATTGTTGGAAAAATGTTGGACAAAGAAATAGCCCTATAGCGGACTTAACCTTTTTTACAAAGAATCAGTGTCTATCTGGCCTTCAAATAAATGAATATAAAAGTTAACTTGTACCTTGAAGGGAGTTGCATGTTTGAAGTGACTGTTGGTTGAAGGTGCCTCCATTTTTTTTGGAAATCGTCAAAGTATCTAGGTGAAATTATCCATCATATAGTTCTTTTGTTGCGTGAGGGCTTCCTTGAGAAACAATTTTAAACGTTATCCTTTCCCAACATCCCTATTTTATTCCACCATGGGAGGTTGCTTGGGTGTGCGAGAACAGTTTTCCTCAAGATAAACAAGATCAAGACCCAACTCTCTATACCTTGACCTCATCAGGGACATGCACTAAGAACGATAAGGAACAAACTACTCTAATACCATTGATCCATATTATTTTGAAAATGACATGAAGGAATAAATAGAATAGAAAAGATATAACAAGGAAATATACATATATATAGAAATGAACACAATAATACATTAAATTTCAGATTCTATTAATGATTGCCTGAAATACAAAAGACTGTAAAATTCAAAAGCACACAAGATAGATGGAATGGTGGAAGCTTATCTACGAGGAGAGATGTGTTGGCTACATTAATTCACAATAATTTGATTACATTGATGCTCCAAACAATTTTTTAACATAAATCAGAAATGTGAAAACCCTAACCCCGAGAGATGAAATGCGAGAAGGTTTGTGGGCCTCGATGGGGGTACTTGATACATCAACTTCACGAGGGAGTAATGTTTGCATAAGAAATCAGTTTGGGGCACTCGATACCAAGTTTAGGAGCATTGAGGGATTGTCAGAAGAAATTACCTGTAATATAGGAGTCAAGCAGGGTTGTCCCGTATCCACTGAACTTTTCAACATTTATATTGATAAGTTAAAATATTGTTTAGAGGACACAGGATTTGTTGGCACAACTCTCATTAGTATAGTCATTATACTCCTTATTTATGCTGATGATATTGTTCTTATTGCAAAGAGTCCCTATGACCTAGGTAAGAAACTAATAATCCTCAAGGACTTCTACTCTAGCATGGGCATGACTGTGAACACTGACAAAACAAAGGTTATGATAATTAAATCCAAAAGGATCACCTACGATACTTTTGTTTATGACATCAATATCTTGTAGGAAGTGCCTTCATACAAATATCTTGGAATCAATATCCACCACAACCTTAATTGGAACTATAGTGTTGAAAAAAAGGATAAATGGATGGTGGAAAGATTATTATGGGCTCAGAAACAATTGTAAATTAGAAGACCTTTGGATTTGGGATAAAAAAAACTCCTCTCTCACACTCTCGTCACTTTGGTTATATTATATGGATGTAAGGGTTACAATGTATCTAGAGAATCCTGGAGAAAGATAGGATAGATCCAAAAGAATTTTATAACTTATAATATCAAAATTAAGGGAAATACACCCTATCGTATCCTCCTCATAGAAGCAATCCTTTCCCCCATTGAGATAATTTATATGATTATATACCTAACGGAAAAGAACAATATAAACAACATGAATGAAAAGAGGCTCCCAAAAATTGATTCAAGCTCTATACAAAACCACCATCATCGCAAGAGGGTATGGCATAAAGATGCCAAATCTTGGCTAAATCATTGGGGAATACAAGAAGAAGCCATCATGCAAAAGATCGATAATATTACAAATATTATCACTTCTAAATTTAAGGAGAATATCGGGTGTGATAAATAATTAAAGGATAAAGAAAATTAAGATACTAAAAGGAGGTGGTCAAACCTAATTTAGAATATCAAAATTACCTCTCATTTTTGAGAAGTGCAAAGAAGAAAATCAACATTGCTAAAATAAGAACAAACTCTCATGAGCTATATAGTCAAACTGGGCATTGGACAACTTCCAAAACATCGTGGGATGAAAGAATATATCATTTTTGTGACACTAAGAGGGTATAATATGAAAATCACTTCCTCTTATATTTCCCTACATATACAGATATTAGATCCCAATTTAAAAATATTTTCCACAATACATACGTTCCTAACCTTCCAAGACATCAAAACTATGGTGATCTTGGAACACTTCTCTCAGTTATTTTCAAGAATATAAATACAAGTTTAAATCAATTGAACTAATCTCTTACGTTCTTAAGGTCCAATAGACCAATTGGTCTCAATGGACGTTAATCATCATCATCATAAGAGTAAGTTAATTAATATTTATAGTTATAAAGTAGGATTAGTGATATATATCTATGTGTGTGTGTGTGTGTGTGTGTGTGTGTGACTAATCCTACTTTATACCTATAAATATATACAATTAAAAACAACACAAAACAAATCAGGATTCACTAAGTCAAAGGAAAATATCTAAAACCAAATACTTGAGCCACTAATGATCATAAAAAGGAACTGAACTTATGTGGATAATATTTCTAGAGATGAATTCTTCCAATATCAAAACATTTTCAGACCCAACTAAATCTTCCTTGGAAAGAGAGTCCACCAGGGAATTTAAGTGTTTGAAAATATACTTGAAGGAAATCACCTAAAATGTTTCTAAAATTATATTTAGGATCCAACCAATATTAACAAGAGAATTGTTTGTGATATGTATAACACCCAACATCTAGTCTATGACTAGTTTGGAATCATCAAGTACATGTAATTTTAGCACACCCTAACCAAGAGAATACTTCATCATTCTGAGGATAACATTGAACTCACTTTTATCCTTAGTTCCAACACCCAATCATAATTTCCCTGTAACAAAATTATTTTTATTAAAAAAAAGTATGAAGTCAGTACCACAACTCTGCCCCTACACTTGTGATGCCCCATCAAAGAAACCCCATGGGTAATATTGGTCTATATATTTTGGGAGGAGGACCAGAGGCTGGGCCACCACTTATGGAACTATGAAGTATTCCATCCTACCAGAAACCTGTCGAGCAATCTGGAAAGATGGTATACAACCTCTACCTTCAAAATGTTTGTTGTTTCTAGAGATCTATATTCCCCATACCACGAGAGGTGGAAAATCTCTCCATTTATTTTACTGAGGGTTGTTAAAGAATTCCCATAAACATTCATTTAGAGAAATTTTACTCGATAAAGGAGGAAGGCCCAAATGACTACTGATATCTAGCCAAGAAACAAATGAGAAAGAACAATTATGGAACACATGAAAGTCTGTTTCCTCCTCTGATTTACATAGGTAGCATAGATGAAGAAATTTCTTACAACTCCTTTGCAAACTGTCCTACATAAGAACCCTTTCCTTGATAACTAACCATAAAAATATTATGCATTTTATTGGGAAATAGATCTTCCAAATTTTCTTGTACCACCACTCCTCAATGGGATCAACCTCATCCATTGACACTAGATACTTGAGGTTGGAATAATATTCTCCCGCTGAGTTATTTAAGACCCAAGCCATCAAAAAATATTTTCTTTTTGAATACCCAAGCCATCACAGAAGTTTAGTTCCTTTCATGATCATTAGTGGCTCAGGTATTTGGTTTTAGATATTGTCCTTTGACTTAGTGAATCCTTTTTTGTTGTGTGTTAATTTTAATTACATGTATTTATATTTATAAAGTAATATTAGTGAAATATAATAGAATTTCACTAATCCTCCTTTATAAATATAAATACATGTAATTAAAAACAACACACAACAAACAAGGATTCACTAAGTCAAAGGACAATATTTAAAACCAAATACTTGAGCCACTAATGATCATAAAAAGGAATTGAACTTCTATGGATAATATTTCCAGAGATTAATTCTTTCAATATCAAAAAGTTTTCAGACACAACCCAACTAAAGCTTCCTTGGAAAGAGAGTCCACCTGGGCATTTAAGTGTCTAAAAATATACTTGAAGGAAATGACCTGAAATGTTTGTGAAATTATTTTTAGTATCCGACCAATATTAACAAGAGAATTTTTTGTGATATGTACAACACCCAACATCCAGTTTATGACTAGTTTGGAATCATCAAGTACTTGCAATTTTAGCACATCCTAACCAAGATCATACTTCATCAGTCTGAATATAGCATTGAACACTTATATTTTTAGTTCCAACACCCAAACAAACAGATGATGATAGTGACAGTGATTCGGAAAGAGCTCTCTTCATGGAAATGGAAAATTAGAAAGGACATGATGAAGATTATGAATAAGGTGAAGTAGATCTTGAAGAAAAACTAATTAGCACCTTAAGTGAGATAAAAAGAGAAATGAAGAAAAGAAATTCATTCAAGGAAGAATTGATCAAACTAAAGGAGAGTTCTCAAAATCCAAAAGAAGTTGCTCATTTAAAAACTAAGCTAAAAGAAGCAGAAAAGAGAGAAAATATTTTGACAATTCATTTTAAGGAAAGACCTGAAGACTCAAATAGGATTAAAGCAGAATTTAGTCAACAAGAAACAAGACTTGAAGAAGATATCATATCCTTGAAAACCCAACTTGAATAAGCAAAGAGAATGAAAGAAGTAATGAATATCCAGATGATAAATAAAGAAGAATATTGTAAGAATCTTGAAGGAAAAGTCATGTCATTGAGGGTTGAAGTCAACAAGCTCAATAAGAACTTGAAAATCTCCCAAACGCTAGAAGACATTCTCAACAGTCAAAGTCCATGTTATGATAAGTCTGGACAAATCTACATGCAAAGAGGAAGATGTCGAGATTCATAATGATGATCCTACTAAAAAGCATCTTGAAATATTATTCTAAGCCATCTGCATTGGAGACTCCAAGTAATGTGAATGTTGAAGAGGGGGAGTATAAGAAACAACTGTTACATATTAGAGAACTAGTTTTTAGACAATCTGAAGTGTTCATTTGTAGTTTTTGGAAGGCATATTTAGAATGATTCAAGGAAGAGATTCATAGCAGATTCAAAGCATACATTCAAGTAAGGATATATTCATTAACAAATTTTTTAGACTTATGAACATATTTGATTCATATTGAGAATCAAATATATGTGGTAATCAGTTGAAATAGTGACAGATGGGTCAACATTACATGCAGTTAAGTAGTAGAGTCATGGACAATTGTGACATATGGAAAAAAAAATGAATTCATGATATATTGGACAATTCTAGAAGACAATACCTAACAAGAAACAAAGAGGATACATGACAGTGGATGAAGTCATGAGATTAGAAGGAATTGCAGAAATTAATATGGATTCATTGTAAAGAATATGACTCAGAAGTAAAGCATATTGATAGGTGGAACCATCTAGTCATAGGAAGGAAAGAAGTGAAAGGAACAACAAGAAAGGGGGAGAAAAACCATCAAGAGAAGATATATTTTTAAGAGAATATTGTTGAATTATTATTTCATTGATGTCAGTGCAGTGAATGTGACAAGACATGAAGAATTTAAGTCAAGTGATGAAGGAACCTTAACATGAATGATTTTAATATACATCAGTAGATTACATTAACATGAAGTACCAATGGAAAAAAATCACTGGAAGAGAGGAAATAAAGAACACCATCTTGCAAAATAAGACATAGGGAGATAAATCGTTAGAGGTAGTTACCATTAATGTCAAAGGGAAAGAAAAAGAAAAAAAGTAGAAGAGAAAGATCAAAATCATAAAGACGACGAGAGAGACATTGTCAAGGGAGTTACCCTTTTCCATTGATGTCAAAGGGGGATAGAAAGTTCAACAAGAATGTAGACAGAGGGAGAAATGGTGACATGTGGAGTATGAGTGTTGTCATCAATTCTGTAGGGGGATATTTTTGGAATGTTAGTTTTCATTGATTTCAACCCTGGTCAAACCTAGAAGAATCCCTGAAGTAAGTTGGGAAGCATATAGAAGTGATGGGTATATTTGAAGAAGTCTCCAAAGTGGTCCCCTTATGGCATAGATTTAAGAAAGGCCCTCACGGGAAGACACTTTGAAGAACTCTACAATAATCCATGCAAATATGGTTAAGTGGTTAAGTGGTTTAGAAGCCATGGAGGTGTGTTCATGAAGCCTGAAATTGTTTGAGGAAAACAATGATGAAGGACATTGCAAATTGCATGAAAAACCCTTATATATGGATAATCCTTGTCATGTCATTTCTAAGGGAAGGTGGTACGCATGTGTTTCCTCATGGTGGAGAAGTTATTCCCTCTTAAATTTTAAGACCAAAAGTATGGTCATGAAGCCCTGGATTCAAGGTCAAGAAGTTACAAGTCGGCCCCAAAATTAAATTAAGGAGAAAACATGTTGCAAATAAGAAGTTACAGGTCGGCCGTAAATTTAAGCAAGAGAGGTACTTGGAAAAGTATAAATACACATCAATAACCTCTCCTTTTGTAATCCAACCAAGTGTGTGTTTATGGTATGCAGCTTGACATAAGTGGGTCTGCACTTGTTCCAAGAGGATTGGTGATCTCAACAAAGAAAATATGGCCTAGGAGAAAGGAGGTCGAGGAGAGAAAGGATTACGAAGGTGACTGAACTATATTTCTACGGTTATCCACGAGATGTAGTGGAGAAATGAACCTATTTATGAGGTTATATATGGGTTGTAGTGGACAAAGGAGTGGATGTACACGGGTCACAATGAGGAAAAGTGCGGATGCCCACGGGTTGACAATGTATGACTTGCGGATCTATGAAAAAGAGTTTTGAATAAGGTGCTACTCTCTTAATGTTAAATTTGAGGTAGGCCTGTTGGTCTAATATCTGATGTACTRGGTTTTACAAAATTAAAAGGTATGTTATTCTATACATTTTGAGRCTTGTATCTTGAAGGTCATGGTATATGCTTAAGACAYATCTTGGAGGTTATGGTACATGATTTATKTCATRTATTTTGGTACATGGTTGAGTTATATCATGAATTATATGACATATGTTTGAGGCTTGGAGACTCTCTATAATGTGAATGTTGAAGAGGGGGAGTCTAAGAAAAAATTGTTACATATTAGTGACCTATCTTTCAGATAGTTTGAAGTGTTCATTTGTATTTTTTGGGAAGGAAGATTTAGAAAGATTTGAGGCGATGATTCATAGAAGATTCCAAGCATGTATTCAATAAGGGATATATTGATCATTACATAATGTTGAAAACTTGTGAGCATATTTGATTAAGATTGAGAAGAAGAGATATGCGGTAATCAATTTCAGAAGTGACGGATGGGTCAACATTGTGTGTAGTTAAGTAGCAGAGTCATTGACAGTTTTCTACATATGGACACAAATAAATTCAAGAGATATTTGACAGGTCTAGAAGACAATACTCGACATGAACTAGAGATGATACATGAAAGTGGATGAAATCATGATCTCAGGAGGAATTTTATAAAGGAAGATAGATTTTTTGTAAAACATATGGCTCAAAAGTAAAGGATATTGACAGGTGGAACCAACTAGTCACAGGAAGGAAAGTAGTGAAATGAAAATAAAGAAAGGGGGAGATATATTATCAAGAGAATATTGTTGAATGATCACGTCATTGATGTTAGTGTGGTGAAGATGGCAATCCATGAAGAATTGAAGTAAAGTGATGAAGGAACCTTAACATGAATGATTTTAATATACATCAATAGATTATAGTAACAAGAAGTACCAATGGAAAACAAAAACACCAAAAGAGAGGAAAGAAAGCATGTCATCTTGAAAAAGAAGACAGGAGGAGAGAAACCATCAGAGGGAGTTACCATTAATACCAAAGGGGGAGAAAAAGAATAAAAGAAAAAGAGAAATATCAGAAGCATGAAGATGGGGAGAGAGAGTTTGTCAAAGGGAGTTACCCTTTTCCATTGATGTAAAAGGGGGAGAGAAATTTCAACAAGCATGTAGATAGGGGGGGAAATGGTCACATGTGGAGTATGAGTGTTTCCATCAATTCCAAAGGAGGGTATTGTTGGAAAGTTGGTTGTTGTTGATGTAAAATCTAGAAGAATACCCAAAGCAAGTGGTGAAGCATATGGAAGTGATGGGTGTATTTGGAGAAGTCTTTAATGTGGTCTCCTTATGGTGTAGCTTTAAGAATGGAAGTTGGGGGAAGACACATTGAAGAAGTCTACAAGAATACTTGGAAATATAGCTAAGTGGTTAAGTGGTTTACATGCCCTAGAGGTTGGTCATGAAGCTTGAAGTTGTTTGAGAAAAAAGAGAATGAAAGACATTGCAAATACATGAAAAACGCATGTAGGTGTATAGTCATCATCATTCCATTTCCAATGGTAGGTTGTAAGTCACATGGTTCCTTATAGTTGATAATTTATGCCCTCTTAAAGTTTAAGCCCTGAAGTATGGTTAAGAAGCCCTAGATTCTAGGTCAAGAAGTTACAAGTCATCCCCAAAATTAATTAAAGGAGAAAATTTGTTGAAAATAAGAAGTTATCGGTCGTCCTTGAAGTTAATAAAGGGAGGTACTTGGAAAATTATAAATACACATCAAGAAACTATCATTTATTCATCCATCCAAGTGTGTGTTTATGGTATGGATCTAGCATAAGTGGGTCTGCACTTGTGCTAAGAGGATTGGCGATCTCAACAAAGTAAATATAGTCTAGAAGAAAGGAGGTCGAGGAGAGAAAGGAGTAAAAAAGTGATTGAACTAACTTTCTAAGGTTATCCACGGGTTGCAATGGAGAGAGACACATATTTATGAGGTTATCTATGGGTTGCATTGGAGAAAGGCACGGATGTATGTGGGTCACAATGAGGCAAAGTGTCAATGTTCATGGGTTGACAGTGTATGAAGCATGGATCTATGAAAAAGAGTTTTGAAGAAGGTGCTACTCTCTTGATATTGAAGTTGAGGAAGCCATGTTTGTCTGAGATACAATGTACCATGTTTTATGGAATGAAAAGGTGTGTTATTATATACATTTTGAGGCTTGTATCTTTAAGGTCATGGTATATGCTTAAGGCATATATTGGAGGTTATGGTATGTGTTTTATGGAATATATTTTGGTACATGGTTGAGGCATATCATGAATTATATGGAATATGTTTGAGGCACATATTTTGGAAGATGGTTGAGGCATATCATGAATGATATGACATATGTTTGAGGCATATCCTCTGTACAAGGTTTATGAAGGTTATGGTACATGTTTGAGGTATATATTGGCACATGGTTTGGATGAATATCTTGATGATGTTGTACATATGTTTTGAGAGATGACATTAGTGATCTTGGCATATGAATTGTATGAATGGATCTGGATTTGTTAATCATGATGTTTATTATCACTAATAATCAACCTATCACTGTCACTGATAATCAACTTGTCGTTAGTTTCGTGACATGGGTTAACCCCCTCTCTTGGATCCTAATTTTGACAATTGTGGAAGAGATTAACACCTGCATGTTTTGGTATAACTAAAATCATTGTCCAACAAATGATATCAGAGAGATAGTTCTTGAGTTCGGAACTCACCTAACACGTGTTAGGGGGGGATTTTTGGACATTCGGTTCAACGCTTTTCACACATTTTGTGACATGGGTGTTATCACTATGATAATTTTTATATGGAATCCAAGGTTTGGGACTTAGAAAGAAGATAAATAAGTGTAGAGGTGTGATAAACTAGAGAATGGGGCCATATCTAGTAGACGGGGCTAAGTTTAGTGGAAGTGTGAAGTTGATGGGACTCGACGGATCACAGATCATGGGCATCGTAGATCAATGGTCAGGGAGCATATCGGGCCAAGAAATAGTGAGAAGGTTAATATTTTGAAAGTGGAATGATAAGAATACCATGGTTTCATATTGAGATCATGTCACACCATAGGATACATTTCAGGGGGAAAAGCAGATGAACTCTAAACTACTCAATCACAACCTGAAATCACATGTCAAATGTCATTAAATGTGTTAAATCCAAGGGTCACATGTGGAAAGGAAAGTTGATCTCTAGTCAAATCATCTCGAGACGCTAGTTAATTCGTCCGTGCGATTCCAAGTAAGCACTGCCAAATAACCGATTTAAAGACTCATCATTTGAAATTGATGGTCGAATGTGATAAGCCTCTATCCCTGTAAGGAGTTTAATCAATAGCTCATGATTATCCCTCAATGGTGGATTTTACTCAAAACACAGGTGAAATTACTCTATTTTGGGTAATTGACATTTTATTCTAGAGTGGGATAATCGCAGATCGAATCATTCGTCCAATTCTTGTACAATTGAGAGAAATAGGCTCTCGTTTCCAAGAAAACCAGAGAAAATGGAGAAGAAATATCCAATGGCCTTCAACAAACCAGGAAATTTTAATAGTATGAAAAAGCTATCAATTAAGAAGAATGAAAGGCATGTTGTGAAAATACTTGCAACAAAATTTCACACAAAATCTGCAAATGAACTAGGATCAGGTGAAGAAATTAGATTGAATCCTATTATGAAGGATTTGATAATTAATGGATATGAAGAAATATATTACATGCAATATGGCAAGGGTAAAATAAACAAGAGATGAAAGAAGGAAACTAAAGCTGGAATGGTCAAAGGTACCAAAGAAAACCAACCTGGTTGGATTGACACATTAAAGGAAGATCTTGCAAACCTTAAATAAATTGCAAGCTAAATTGAGTATATTTCATGGAATCTTGTGACGATGCAGACAAGTGGCATTCAAGGTATAGATCTAAAAAAAATCAGTTTTATGTTTGTAACGTTCCTTAGAAAGTAGGAGTTCAGTTTTGGTATGTTACTCTCTCTATGACCGATATCTATTTTTGGAATCTTGGAGAAGATGATCCGTTTTGGATCCTGCATGTAATTAATCTATATATATTGTTAAAAAGATAAGTAAATGGTTCGATTGGCTGGAGAAAGGCCTACCCTTGTAACAGGAAAACTTTGTAATTTCTTATGGATTTTAATATAAGCAGAGAAGGTTTTCTTAGATAGCCGAGATTCATCACGGTGTTGATGTTCAATATGTTTTCTTGTATTTAATATTCATGAATGTATTTTTCTGCTAGCGATGATCTTTAGGAAAAATAAACAACTCACCTTGCCAGTGCTCTTTATCATATTGATTATACTTTTCATGTGTTCATTTGTTAATGTTTCAGAATTCACCATTAAGTGGTGCTCTTATTTTGGTATCCATCATTTATGTTTCTTCTTCTAATGCTATACCACGAGATTCGCCCTCTATTAGATGCCTCTTGTTGATAGTAGTCTTTCCTTTATTTCTCTCTGCCATCTCATATTAATTATCTTCTTGAACATCATACCTATTTTTCCTATGTTCCCTCTAGAATACATAGCTTATAAATCTCCATACGTTTTTAGGAATTGACCCCATTGCCCAATGGCCCTACTCTCTTGTTTTGTCCTACCACTTTTAAATTTTACCCTATGGCATAATCTGACCTCTGTGTGTGCATTGCCAAATATTTTAAGTGTTTTGAATAGCTATATGCCTGAGAGATCCCTCTCTAGTTTAAAGGGTCAGAATCCAACCTAAAGTTGGTTGAAACAATTACTTTTGTCGTTTGTTTTATCAATCGAACAAATTTTCAGAGTGCTAACATTCTGGCGCTATTGTTGGGGAACGAAGGTGAAATATTCCCTGAGAGAAACAACAAAGTTCAGATCTGAGTACTGATGGTGAAAAGTATTTGGACATGAAAATGTTGTATATCATTCACCTTGAAACTCCATTTCCAAGAATCTAGGATTCAAAATTTTCATGGCGACTCCACTGCCCAAAGACTCAATAACTTGCAAATTTTATTGGCGACTCCACTCAAGATTCAAATGAGATTAAGAGACTCCACTGGAAGATGTGATCCCTTGACAGAGGTATGAAAGGACATCATGAGAGAAAACAAGTACCTAAAGTTGATTTTTTTCCAAGACATGGTATTTTTTGTTATTAATTACCTTTTTCCTTTCCTGAACATGCTAAACACAATTTTATTCACCTGCTGCATGAAAATTATGGTCATGATAATCTTGAAATTGTATATCCTCTTAAAGTTATATGGATATCTCCTCATTTTATCACCGATTTTGATCAAAATCTCCCATTTGAGCCATGCGATAAACATGACCAAGTTGATGAGCCTCATGAAACCAAGGTTGATATTTCACCTCCTGTACTTGATCCAACACCCTCCAAGACTTAGCATATATACAAACCCTTGAAATTACCTCTCATCCTTCATGATTTTCCTCCAAATCACTATAAGCACCTACATGTGTTTGATGGGAAACACGATGCTATCACAGCTACAAAACACATCCAAGAGTTTGAGAATTTTATATATTTGTTTGAGATTGACCATGACGATGTTTGTATGAGGGCCTTCTCTCAATCCTTGAAAGGAGATACCAAAGAATGGTTTAAAAATTTGTAGCCAGAGACAATTATCTCATGGGAAGAATTGAAGAGTGTGTTTTCGAAGTTTTGGGGCAAGAAGAAATCTCTAGAACTACAACTTATAGAATTATATGCCTTGAAATGGAAAATAAATGAAACTATTTATACATTCAGTAGAAGGTTTTCTAGTATTTATTATGATTTTCCCAAACAAATTCAACCCAATGAAGCGGTTTCCATGCTCCAGTATGCCACTACTCTTCACCCAGATTTGTCTTTCCTCCCGATGGAAAGAAGACCTAAGACCTTACAACAAATATTTAATGATGCTCAGGAGATTCAACACAATATCCAAGCATGTGAATAGATTTGAAATGAGGAGTTGGATGCTCCAGGACATGAAAGTGAATATGAACAAAGAAGAGTTGATTGGAGTCTTGAACATAAAGTTGATAATATCATAGGTCCTCTTGAAGTTTTAAATGTTAATGATTTTGCAAAGGATTATATTCCACTTATTGGAAGAGAGGGAACTTATGTAACTTTTTATCCACCCCATGATAAGAATGGAGATGATTGTTTCATGTATTCATTTGTAGACAGTCAAGAATATGAGTTTGCAAATCAACTTGTTGAGGAACAGGTTGATGTCCCAAGCTTTTTCTTATTAGATGACATTGCAGATGTTGTTGGTTTTACTATAGATGATGAATATTATGATGATTATGATTTTGACTTCCTAGAACAACCATTTACATGTTCTTTATCAGGAAATGTTCCTTTTCAGCATTGTATTGAGGGCAATCAACTTACATATTTCAGTTACAAAGAAGAAAGTTATGAATCAACTGAAGGAAATTATTTACCTCTATGATTTTCTTCATTTAAATTTTTGAAAGAAAATGATAAGATAATCATTGAAGCAAAGAAATGTGTTCTGATGCCAAAACACATTGATTCACTGGAACAATTTGACACGAAATTGCAACAATATCCTCATTTGTTTGATGACCCCGTTAATTGTTATGAAGAAGGTCTTGTCAGTTCAAAATTGCAGCCATTGGTCAAAGATGAATATGAAAATGAGTGTGTTCAACAATACAAAGAAATTGAAAAATGTGCATATGATAACAATGAAGAAAATGAATAAATTTTTGAATCAGGTGTAAGAACCTTGCCATTATGTTTTTCTTCTTTCAAATTGCTCAAGAAAAATGTTAATAATGTTTCCGATCAGAAACCCTTGAGGCATGATGTTGAATCTAAAGAAAGAAATAGACTTGCAAATGAAAGCTATCTTTCATTATGTTTCTCTTCCTTTGAATTGTTAAGAGCCAATCATAAGAAAACAAAGAAAGATGGTAAAAGCGTTGTTGTTCAAAGTCATTTGCCTTCTTCTAAAATTGATGAAGATATTCAAATAGATTTGTAGCAAAACAAAGTGTTTCAAAATTGTCTTTCTCCCCCGATGAATGTTGTAGTTGTTCAAATTATAAGTGGCTTGGACGTGTATGAAGGCTATGAGACCCCACCTATGGAGACTTTGAGAAATGAACAAACAAATGACATAGAGTTTCAGGGAGGTAATAAAATGGTGTATGTCATGATTCAATCAGAAATGCTGAAATATCATAAAGAAACCATTGTTTTACTTGATTCCTTTGAAGATTATGGTTCTAAGACTGAAGAAGAAGAGAAAATAAAACCAACACTTATGAAGATTTCCTTTCCTTATGTTTTGGTTGATCGAAAATAAATATTTTCTCATATGTTTCATGACCCTGTGGCATGTTATATGGAGAGTTTTAACAATAAGAATTTATAGCTTATGATGGGTTGTAAGCTTAGAGGTGAATATGATGGCCAATCATTGCCAATATTAGATATGGATTTCTTTCCACCCAGGGTTTCATTTCAGCCAGCACTGTCTTCCGATTCAGAAGATTGTTATTTCCAACAATCTCAATAGAGTTTTCAGCCTGGAAATCAACAGGTTAAATCACATGAAAGAAAGAATGTAGTGGAAAAAGTAAAACATGATTGTTGTTTTGTTCATGTGTTGAAAGATCCATTTGCAGTTTTGTTAGAAATAGTAAACAATCCCAATATTTTTGAAATTATAAGATTTGAATTCATATATAAATTCTCAAATGGGTTATCAGTAAATAGGATTTCAAGTAAGCATGTGCAAGGTAAACAAGCAGTGGATAAAATGTTGGCATGGTTGCATTGGCATTTTGATTTCACTTGATTGGCACTTCGTTTCAGTTCTTATGGTAGGTAGGTGTGAATAAGATTGTGGATCAATCATTTTCAAGTTTATGTCTCTAAATAAAGTGTTCAATTATAAGTTAGTAGTATATCCAGTGTTCAACCTCCAAGTGAGAGAGGTTTGCAGACTTCAGTTTTCAACAAACATTGGTGACAAGTCAAGGTATAGCACACACCTATTGTNTTCGAGCCCATGTTATCACTATGATAATTTTTATATGGAATCCAAGTTTCATGTCTTAGCAAGAGGCTAAATCGGTGTAGAGGTGTGATAAGATAGAGGATGGGGGAGGATGGGGCCATATCTAGTCGACAGGGCTAAGTATAGTGGAAGTGTGAATTTGATGGGACCCAATGGGTCACAGATCGTGGGCATCGTAGATCAATGTTCAGGGAGCATATCGGGCCGAGAAATAGCACGGAGGTTAATTTTTTGAAAGAGGGATGATAATAATACCATGGTATGATCTCGAGATCACCTAGCCCCACCAAATGCATTTCAGGGGGAAAAGCGGGTGAACTTGAAACCACTCAATCACACCCCAAAATCACGTGTCAAATGTCATTAAATGTGTTAAATCCAAGGGTCACATGTGGAAAGAAAAGTTAATGGCTAGTCAAATCATCTCGAGACACTTTTTTGGGCACCATTCATCCATGCGATGCCAAGTAAGCGCCGCCAAATAATCAATTTAAAGACTCATCATTGGAAATCGATGGTCATGTTGGAAATGTTTAACAGGTAGCATATGCTTGTCATTGATGGCAAGTACAGCAATGAAGATGGCATGTATAGAGGAAGAATGTACAAAGGATTGTTGGCTTGTTTTACAGGATGACAGGAAAACAAAAGACAAATCTTAGGAGGCATAGCGCTCTTATACGTGCAAGGAGCACAGGAAAGAGACTGAGAGCCGTCGGATCTCACTCGAAAATCCCGACAGCTGTTGGATCGGGAGAAGCTACACAGATGTTAAGCGTAGGAGTTGGCATGCAGAAGAAAAGGAAGATAGAGATCCACAACCACAGGATCTCATCCAAATTTCTCGAAAGAACAAGGGCCGTCAGATCAGACAGAAGCTACGAGGGAAATATACCATCGAGAAAAGCCAAGGTAAATTCCCGACGAGATCTGGACCGTCTATTCATCGGAGAATCGGGGATCGGGACTTTGAAATGTCCAGTTCACTCGACATTGAAAACCCCGAAATCGCGATATGCGATCTCGCGATTTGATCACAGCCGTTAATTCAAGCAGAGATCGTGACCATCCACGTGTAGACAGGAGGCTTCATCGGAGAATCAGGATTCGGAGTTTCACGAGTCTTGTGAACAATGACAACGAAAACCCTGAAATCGCGATACGCGATTTCGCGATTTGATCGCAGCCGTTAAATCAAGAAGGGATCTGAACCGTTCATTTGTATGGACGCGTGGTAGCCAGGAGGCTTCATCGGAGATTCAGGGATCAGGATTTCATAATGCAAAGAACACAGTGCAACGAAAACCCCGATTTCGCGAAATGCGAAATCCCGACTAAATCTGAACTGTCAGATCAACATGTGATCTGGACCGTTGATCCAACTCACGTCGGTGGACCATGTCACCCAAGGACACGTGGCACAATCAGAGGTTGACAAGTGTCAGGCAGATTCAGTACTTCAGGCACAT
Organism: Picea mariana; assembly: GCA_032191745.1. NCBI lineage: Eukaryota > Viridiplantae > Streptophyta > Pinopsida > Pinales > Pinaceae > Picea > Picea mariana. The sequence goes on along the minus strand of JASDQU010736775.1, from coordinate 132,406 downwards.
GAAAGTCACGAATCAGAGTGACACGTGGCAGGATCTAACACGTGTCAAACCATG